>JABUQX010029901.1:0-5000 GCA_015478945.1 Trachelipus rathkii
AGCAAAAAGAAAACATAACTTAGCCCTCCGCTGTGTGCCTCTAATAAATTTATTTCTAAACCCACTCTTACAATAGGTGAAAATTCCAGTGAATTTTTAGCGACTAACTTTATATTTTGTAATAGTGGAAAAAATTTATGCTCAGCTTCATTGATAAAATATAAACCTATAAATTGAGCAATTTTTCATTCTTTTGTAGTTTTTCAATATATATATATATATATATATATATATGGATAGATATATATATATCTATATATATTATATTATATATTATATATATATATATATATATATATATATATAGTGATAGATATATGGTAGTAGTATAGGGTGAGGGACTCGTCCTTTGTTGTGGTTGTGAATTTCAACAATAACACTCAACTTCCCCCCCTTCCACCATTATTTTAAATTTTTTGAAATAATTTATAATTTTATTACAATTAACCTTCAGTACAACTTTAAATTATCTCACTCTTTCAACAATGTCTCCTGTCTGTCTCTTCTAGCTGTTTCTTTTTTCTTGGTGATGGGACTGCTTCTCCTTCGGTCGGGTGATGTCGAGAAAAACCCAGGTCCCCTTAGATATTATTGCCCCATATGCCAACTACTAGTCGGACTAAATAGCATTCAATGTGAAAGTTGTCTCAAATGGATTCACCTGACCTGCTCCCCATTCCAAAACCTCCCCAGAAATAACTCAGGCTTCTCCTGTGCAATTTGCAACCCTCCCACTATTATTCAAAATCCTCCCCCTCCCGAAACTAACCCCCTAACACACAATATATTACAATTAAATATCAACGGCCTAACCAATAAATCAATAGAACTCTACCATTTCCTCAAAAAATACAACATCCATATAGCCATCATACAAGAAGCCTCCCTCCCCAAAACACTCCCGACATTCTATGGTTATGACGCCATCTACTCCCCCTCCCACCCACCCCAACACTCCCTCTTAACACTGATCCATAACAACATTACTTACCACAACACAACTTCCGACACCTCCATTTTATTACCAGACGCACTAATAAAAATCGGCCAATCCTGTTCATCCTCCTGAACAAGACCACCTTAATCATCTCTTCAATCTCTGCTATTCGCGCACCTCCTCCTCCGCCAAATCCCCCCCAAATAAGCCTCGCACCCCGCACTTTCATTTTTCCACAATACCCAAAATCTCATCCTCGGATTCGAATTTTAAATGGCCCACCACACTGTCGCTGGTATAAAGACTACACTTCCGACCCCCGAGGCAACGCATATCCTTACGAATTCAGAATCACTAAATATCCTCAACTCCAAAAACCTCCCCACCTGAATCCCTCCCCAAGTCAACCAATCCCCTACTTCCCCCAGACGTTACATTCTGTTCCCCTTCCCTACACCACTTACTAACATGGACACTATATGACCTACATCGGGACCACATTTTCCTTAATTCCTTTTAAAAAATTTCTTTTCTCTAAACTCCCCCGCAACAATGCCCCCCAAAAAAAACTTACTACATACATAATCTACAAAAAAGCAAACTGGCCCGCATATACTAACTATAATTGAAACCCACATTAACCCAATACAAATCCACGATACAACATCCCTTCACACCTCCATCACTCACTTAAATAATACAATCATCAAAATCCTGGCAAACCTTTATATACGCCAAAGGCCACAGAAAATCAATACAACCCCACACTCTACCCCCAATATCAGCCAACCTCATTAAACAAAGAAACTCCCTCCTAAACTCAATCCTTATACCGCACACATTTCTTAACCAAATAACAAACCTAAACACGCCCAAATCTCTAACCTCATAACCCACCAACACTACAAATAAGTTTTCTGAATACTTACAACAAAACATCTCGCGCATAGACATAGACAATAAGAAAACCTGGCAAGTCATCAAAAAATTAAACAACTCACGAAACAACCCCCCCCAACCCTCCCACGAACCCCCATCTTTACCCAATAACTTCCCTCCCTTCCCAAAACAACAATCAGACAGTCTTGCTAAACATTACGCTAACATATCCGGAAACCTACCCACCCTGATAATAGGAAAACAAAAAAAACAACTCAGAAAACTCAAATTAGACCACAACCTCACACACCCATTCACAACAATCATGATAGCAGATACCATTAAAACCCTCAAAAATTCAACAGCAACAGGCCCAGACTCTATATCCAACCTGCTTATAAAACACCTCGGAGAAAAAGTAATCCTCCTAATCACAGACATCTTCAACAAATCTTGGCAACTTAACTACATTCCCCCAATCTGGAAACAAGCATACATAATCCCTAAACTCAAACCAAAAAAAGACCTCAATTCCCCCTCCTCCTATCGCCCAATTTCTTTGCTTTGCTCCATCAGTAAATTGCTAGAGAAATTAATATTAAATAAAATTTCCCAATTCATTCCCCTCCCTGACTTCCAACACGGATTCAAAAGCAACCAATCTCAACCACAGCCCTCACCTCCCTCACTCAACACATCATTAATGGCTTCAACAAATCACCTTCCCAGATCTATACTCACAGCAATAGACATAAACAAAGCATTCGACACCGTCCCCACACACATCCTAATTCAAAAAATCCTCCCCTCCCCCCGAGAAAATAATGAAAAAATGGCTTTCCAAATTTCTCACGGCACCGATTTGCAAAAAGTCTTATACAAAAACAACCTCTCCCATTCTATCAAATTACAAAACGGCGTCCCACAGGGAGCCATTCTCTCTCCATTTTTATTCAACTTTTTCACTGCAGATCTGCCCACTCCAACCCACCAATCCACCAAACTTATTACTTATGCAGACGACATCAGTCTTATTTCCCAACACCCAGACGTAAACACAGCCACACCACATACCGCAAGAATTCTACATTTATTAGAAATTGTTAATCTCCAACAGAATACCACAATCCCTTTTAAAGTACTCCATCACCCTTTTAACCACTGACCGTCATCAATCCTCCCTCCATCCTATAATCACCCTGAACAACAACCTCCTTCCATTAAACAAAACCCCAAAAATATTAGGACTTACCTACGACACTCATATGACGTTCTCCCCCCACATCGACCAAATCACTTCCGCAACTCAAAGAAAACTAAACACCCTCCGAACCTTTTCCCAACACAACATCAGCGACAGGAAACACACACCCACTACTACCTATAAACAACTTCTTAGAACAAATCTAAACTATGCCTCACCAGCATGGTTCCCAGCACTCTCAAAATCGAACACAAATAAACTACAAATCTCTCAAAATACAGGCCTCAGAATTATCACAGGTTGCACTAAAACCACCCCAATCCAACATTTACAATGACGAAACCTCCATCAGGTGCCATCTCCAATAACACCTGCAGACTCTCCTTCGTCTGTTGGGTTTTGCTCACCTCCGTATCATAGCTCGCATAATCCCCCCAACCCTTGTCATCAAATTCACTCCACATCCCCTCGACAAAGACTACAAATCCGCCCCCTTCTTCACCAGTCTCAATTCTATTACAACACTTACAATATAAATTCGCCCCCGCCCCCTCGCCAATAGGTCATGGAATTACCTCATATCCATACCCATCGAACCAACACTACCTTAAAAGCCGCCCAAATAACATTTATTAAACATTCGCCTCCCCAGAACTGTTCGCCGGCTAGAGAAGAAACGCTGTCCAGAAAGAGGCCAAATGCGGGCCTCGCCCGGAGCAATCGGTCAGCGCACCCAAAACTCATGGCAGCTATAAATATAGATTCAAAGCTAGACAATGTCATCTCCCCTAGCTTGCACCAGATGTCACAATTCTCAAGATACAATAGAGCACCTCCTTCTGGGGTGCTCTGCTCTCGACGACCCCCGCGCGCGACTTCTCGTATATTTTCTCTCCTCGACTTGTGGAAGCCGCCCGGTAGGGCAGCAGGCTTCCTGGAAACAGTGTGGCCCTCCAATTAAGGTGGCCAGGGGCTGAATTTACTGTATATATATATAATATATATATATATATATATATGATATATATATATATATATAGTATGATACATATACATTTGTATATTTCTATACACATGAGTTTCTATATATCTATATATATATCTAAATATATATATATATATATATATAATATATAATATATATATATATATAATATATATATATATATATATAATAAATATATATATTATATATATATATATATAATATATAGTATATATATATATATATATATATATATATATATATATATATATATATATATATATATATATATATATATATTTTATATTATATTATATATATATATATATTATATATATTATATAATATATATATTATATATATTAATATTATATATTATATATATATATATACCATAGTGGCTAAATCTTGTAATCCTAAAGCTTTCATTAGCTTCACGTAGCGGAGGGGGGGCCTCGGGATTCGCCATAGTTTCAAAAATATTTTTTGAACTTCAATACCTGCAACATGGAGAAGTACCGCTTTCCTCCGCACATATGATTCAATTCCTGTAGCATCTATGTATATAGGAGAGACAAATAGCACTTCCACTTCTTCCATTCTTCATCAGCTGTTAAATAATTTCTTATCTCGAAAGGAGAAGGCGCTCGTTAATTCCAGTTGGGACATCTTGCTTACCTGATAAATAAGAAGTAAATGATAATTTATAGGTGTGAAAGAATTCAATAAAGCCAGATTTGTTTAGATTTGTTTCGCGCGAGACAAAGGAACAAACAAGAAATAAAGGTGTTACCAATTAAATATGGCAAGAGGAAAAAACAAATGTAAGCTTATTGCTTAACAAATTAATGAACAATATATATATATATATTATAATAATATTATATATATATATATAATATATATATATCATATATATATATATATAATGTGTTTATATATATTATATAATATATATAATATATATATATATATATATATATATATATATATTT
>JABUQX010029901.1:12500-66318 GCA_015478945.1 Trachelipus rathkii
AGTTGGTAACGTCACGGAATTTCTGGCCTCCGGTGGTGGGGCTGGTACCGCCACTGAATTGTCTCCGGTGGTGGGGCTGGTGACGTCACTGAATTGCCTCCGATGGTGGGGCTGGTGCCGTTACTGAATTGCCGACCTGTTACGATGCACGGTCTTCTGTTCTCATTAATTTCTGCAACCTTTGAGGTTTTCTTTCTTATTTCCCCTTTGTTGAACATCACCTCTCCTCCTCTAAGCCTCAATCTCTCATTCTTAACCGAAACTCAAGTTGAACATCACCTCTCCTCCTCTAAAACTCATCTCTTTTCTTAACCGAAACTCAAGTTGAACATCACCTCTCCTCCTCTAAACCTCATCATCTCAGTCTTAACCGAACTCACAAGCTGATCATCACCTATCTCGCTCTTCTAAACCCTCATGATTGTTCTCATTCTTGACCGAAAACTCAAGTTTGAACATCACCTCTCGGCTCTCTTAAAACCTCACTCTTATTTCTTAACACGAAATTCAAGTTGAAGCATCACCCGCTCTCCTCCTCTAAAACCCTCATCTCTTATTCTTAACGGAAACTTAGGTTTCCTCTCGCTCCTCTAACACCCTCATCTCTTAGTCTTAACCGACTCAAGCTGATCATCACCTCTCCTCCTCTAAACCTCATTTCTCATTCTTAACCGAAACTCAAGTTGAACATCACCTCTCCTCCCCTGAACCTCATTTCTCATTCTTAACCGAAAATCAAGTTGAACATCACCTCTCCTCCTCTAAACCTCATCTCTCATTCTTAATCGAAACTTAAGTTGAACATCACCACTCCTCCCCTAAACCTCATCTCTCGTTCTTAATCGAAACTCAAGTTGAACATCACCTCTCCTCCTCTAAACCTCATATCTCATTCTTAATCGAAACTCAAGTTGAACATCACCTCTCCTCCTCTAAACTTCATCTCTCATTCGTAACCAAAACTCAAGTTGAACATCACCTCTCATCCCCTAAACCTCATCTCTGATTCTTAACCGAAACTCAAGTTGAACATTACCTCTCCTCCTCTAAATCTCACCTCTCATTCTTAACCAAAAACTCAAGTTGAACATCATCTCTCCTCCCCTAAACAACATCTCTCATTCCCAATCGAAACTCAAGTTGAACATCACCTCTCCTTCTCTAAACCTCATCTCTAATTCTTAACCGAAACTCAAGTTGAACATCACCTCTCCTCTAAACCTCATTTCTCATTCTTAATGACTAACTCAAGTTGAACATCCGCTTCCTCGCTCTAGGCCTCTATCTCTCTATCTCTTAACCTAAACTCAGGTTGAACATCACCTCTCCTCCTCTAAACCTCATCTCTCATTCCTAGTCGAAACTCAAGTTAAATATCACCTCTCCTCCTCTAAACCTTATCTCATTCTTAACCGAAATTCAAGTTGAACATCACCTCTCCTCCTCTAAACCTCATCTCTTATTCTTAATCGAAACTTAAGTTGAACATCGCCTCTCCTCCTCTAAACCTCATCTCTCATTCTTAACCGAAACTCAAGTTGAACATCACCTCTCCTCCTCTAAACCTCATCTCTCATTCTTAATTGAACTCATAGTTGAACATCACCTCTCCTGCTCTAAACCTCATCTCTTATTCTTAATCGAAACTTTGGTGTTTAAGCGTTCTGCTATCAAATCCTAGTCTGTTTCCTGATGCTGTCTCTGTCCTCAATTTTCAATCAAAGACGGTTGTTGGGCTTATCTTCTCAATGATGTTTGTTCTCGTGTCTTTAAATTAGATTTTTTAAAATTGTCTCCCTAATGGTTCAAGCTATCATTTCAATTTACTACGAAATTTATCTGCTCTATATCTGTCACACCTTACTCAAGTCAACTTACTATCCTAAATTCTTCGCCTCTCTAAACTCCAAATTGGGGAATGTTCTCACTTCTTCTCATTTCTCTGAAATAATCATTCTTGGTGAATTCAACGATCACCAACGTCAATGGCTTTCCTCTAATTCTCAAGATGCAACTGCTGAACTTGCGCAACATTTCTCTATCTAGAATGGCCTTAAGCAGTTAGTGCAGTTCGCTACTCGTATCCCTGATCGCCTGGGAGATGAACCCAACATTCTAGACCTATTCTTAACTTCCAATCCTTCTTCGTACTCTGTTAAACTTTTTTATCCTCTGGGTTCCTACGATCACCTCCTTATATCTGTATATTTGACTTCTTCAAGTCTTTCGCAGGAAAGGCCCCAGCATACGACAATGAAACGTTTTTGACACTTCGGTGCTGTTAGTTGGTCGGACTTCGGATCGTACAGCTTTGATTTCCCATGGAATGACTACTGCTTCTGTGGGAAGGATCCCTCTGAGTATGCTAAGCTCATTACCGAGGTGTTTCTCCCTGGCATGGAGTTGTACATTCTCTATTCTTTCCATTCAACTAAACCTAACAAACCTTGGTTAGACAGTTGTTTTCTAGCCATTCACCGTAAGGGGGCGCTGCCTTCTGCAATTTCCGTCATCTTCAAACTTCAGAAGTTCATGCAACTTATATTTCATTCCCGAATCGTGTGAAATGTATTCCCAGTGACACTGAAACTTTTCTCAGTAGAAAATGTAATAATTTTTATGGTGTCCCTTTCTTATTTCCCTTCTGCTATTTTACAGAAAAATGTCAACTCTAAGTCTCTAACCTTGCTTCCTCCTCATCTTTCCCTTCTTTAGTATCTTCCGACAGCACAACTGCCATTTTACCTTCCGTTAAAGCTAAACTTTCTCTCAAAACTTTGCCTCCAATTCCACTTCATACAATTCCGGTGCTATATTACTCCTTCTCTACCCTTTAAAACTCATTTATGTATAACATCGTGATTTCTTCTAAAGACGTTATTTCCATTCCCTCTGAGCTTAACACAAAGAAGGAGTACGGTCCTAATAGTATTCCTTCTATGGTTATCAAAACATGTGATTCCGAGCTTGCACCCTGCCTTGGTAGACAATTCCGTCTCTGTCTGTTTACTTCGACCTTCCCTTAATGCTGGAAACGTGTGCTCATCGAGCCTGTACCTTAAAAAGAGGAACCCCCTCTCAACCCTCAAACCATCGAGTTTTCTCTTGAGATATATAGATAAGTTTAATTTCTTTGATATAAATTGAATGGTAAATTCAACTCCTTAAGCTTCGTTTTTTTTTATATATACTCTCTCTCTCTCTCTCTCTCTCTCTCTCCTCTCTCTCTTCCTCTCTTCTCTCTCCCTCTCTCCTCTCCTCTCATCTCTCCTCTCTCTCTCTCTCTTTTTTTTTTTATATATCTCTCTCCTCTCTCTCTCTCTCTCTCTCTCTCCTCTCTCTCTCATCTCTCTCTCTCTCTCTCTCTCTCTCTCTCTCTCTCTCTCTCTCTCTCTCTCTCCTTTCTTCTCTCTCTCTCCTCTCTCCTCTCTCTCTCTCTTCTCGTCCTCTCTCTCTCTCTCCGCCGCACAAATTGAACACCAAACAAAAAGTGGGAAGTTTTATTTGAAAGGTATATAGATAGTATTTCAAACAAAAAATTTTGAATGAAAAAAATATTAAATTCAAAGATTTGTCACTTCAAATCTACTTTTGCTCTTAATACGATCACTCTTTTTTTTACTGTCTAAATTTAGAGTTTAAAACACTTGGTTCCCAAACTGGAGCAAATTACCCCTTGGGGCGTAATTTCATTGAATTTTTAGGGGGTAATGAGGGATGTCGAGGGGTTACAAGAAAAAAAGGAAAAGTTTGAAAAAAAAAAGAAAAAGAATATAAATAAAAAAAAGTGTGTGGTAACCACCTGATGACTCTCGACGTCCAACTCATATTGCTCTTTGAGGTTGCCTCTTGATTTTAACAACCATAAACATTGTTTTACACTGTCTGTGACTGTCAGTTAGGGATGCCGATACATAAAAAAATATCGATATATCGATATATCGATATTTTAAAAAAATATCAAATTGCTCTCGATACTATCGGTCAAAAAAAATATCGATATATCGGTTTAAAAAAATATCGTATATCATATATATATTATATATTATATATAATAAATATTATACTATATATATATATATATAATATATATATTATATATATATATATATATATATATATATATATATACCTATATATCATATATATTATATAATATATATATATATGGTCAGCTTTTCGATTATTTTCCGTCATTATGTATCCTTAAAAAAAAACTATTAATCGCATCACATAAACGAAAATACACAATTGCTGGAATGCCTGTTTCACAATGTTACCGCTACTCAAGGGCAAAGCGATACTCAAGGAGGAGCTATAATAGAAAGAAAGAAATAAAGAAAGTTTCTTAAGTAAGATCAAATGTAAATCTAAAAGTGAGGGACAGTAAATTTAATAGGAAATACAGAAAATGTAAAATAATAATAATATAAAAAAAATTATCGTTAATATTAAGTAATATGTATAGAAGGACCTATTTCAGAGACACTTTTATTGGTTCTCGATCGAAATAAATAGACTTCTATTTAAATTTTGCCTTTTTTTTTTTTACTAAAAACGAATACCTCCAGGTAATATACCGCACCGATCTGGCAGGAAGTCGGGTCTCACTCGGCCTTCCGGGGAACTACGGGTAGGACTAATTTTTCCCCCCCTCCGGGAAGGTCTCCGGAACCCCCCCCTTTGTATTTGGGTGTCGCGGGGTTCGTCCGACCCCTCCCCTACCGGTTAAGAAAACGTCCCACTATGTTCCCGTCGGGCTCGCCCCCTAGTGTGCCGCTATAAAGGAGGCAAAAATTTAATGAAAAAGTGCCTAGTTTATTTTATGCGAGAAACCAATCATATAGGTTCTCTTAAAGGTAGGCCTATCTACGATAATAATTACTAAATTATTGACAATAATGTTTTTTCATTATTATAATATTTTTGTCATCACTTTTCGTTGCATATTTTACTGAGGACTTCCAATCAATGTATTGCCTTTTCGTTGTAGGGAGTGTAATTTTCCAGACTCAAATTTTCTTTTTTTTTTTTTTTCTTTTTTTCACCAATTTTTTTTTTTTTTTTTTTACATTTCCAACGGCAAACTTGGACTCATTCCAGCAATGTATTTCCGTTTTAAAAACCTGTACATTAACATAGTTTTTAACAGATACATATGCGGATAAAGTCGAAAAGCTGGCCCTATATATATTAAAATTATAAAATATATATATATTACTATATATATATATTATATATATTATTTATATTATATATATATCATATAATTTATGATATATTCATGATATCTATATATATATATATATATAGAGAGAGAGAGAGAGAGAGAGAGGCGAGAGAGAGAGAAGAGAGAGAGAGAGACGAGAGAGATGGAGAAGAGAAGAGGAGAGAGAGGAACGAGAGAGACAGAGAGAGAGCAGAAGAAGAAATAATAAATTCAAGTGTCGTGATAATATTACTGAAATGTATTTTACTGAAATAATACCTTCATTTTTTACAAACAAAGTCTGAAATTGGAATTTAGTAAGTCAAAATTACACTCTTCTACCCCGCGACATTCAGGCTAAAAATCAAATAAAATTTCATGCAAAAAATTTGCAACTTCAACAAATCTTAATTTAACTGAAAACTGAAATAGAAATTTATACATGTATTTATTTTTCAATATATATATATTATATATTTATAATATATATATATAATATATATATATATATATATATACTATCTATATATATAATATATATAATATAATATTATATATAATATATATATATAAGTATATAATTATATATTAAATATATCTATATATAATTATATCAAATATAGTGTATAGATATATATATATATATATATATATAATTATATATATATATATATATTATATTATAATGAATATATATATATATATAATATTAATTACTATATATATATATATTATATAACTATAATAATATAATATTTATTATAATAGTGGCAAATTTTTTACCATTAGCCTCGCGCCAAGATCATCTCGAGAACTACGAACCGACCAGAAAAGAGATAAGAATATTTGAATTCAGTGGTATGGCAAAATCACTTAGAGAGGACCATTTTTAAGGAGGTGCTCGAGCCGACTTCTCTGCCATCTACTTGCGGCTTACCCTTGGTATTTCCTTTAAGTTTAAAACCAAAATTAACTTTAACATATATCATAAATAAATAATAAATGAAGTCCTTACCGCTTCAAAATAACACTCATTTCTGTTTTTGTGTAATTTTACATCAGAACAAATTTAAAAAGTTTGTGCCCTCCGTTTCTTCTATTAGCCAAATTTTAGAGCCAATGATTTTTTTTTTTTTTTTTAAACATTTTCCGTCTAACTAACTTTAAAACTCTACCCCATTTTCAAATACGCTGATTCCCAACATATCTTGAAACCTGTTTCTGGTACGAGTCGCAGTTTTCGAGATATCTTGCGCCTGCTAATCGTAAAATTTCACTCATATATAATATATATACTTATATATATTATATATAATATATATATATATATATATATATAAATATATATATTTATTATATATATATATATATCATATATATAATATATATATAATATATATATTATGATATATATATATATATATATAATAACTAAACTTTTTTTAAAGTAAACACCTAATCATGGCCCTAAAGTTAGTCAGCGGAGGTGATGTTTTAAACAGAGGGAATTGAAATAGCTTCGACGTAAAGTGTAAGAAAATCTCTTACATGTAAAACTTAAACGCATTTCTATACATCAGACTTAAACTCTAAGAAATTTAATTATAAAGATTTAAAAAAAAACCTTAAAAAACGAGATCAACCACTAGTACTATCCTGTATTATTTACGCATACTTCTTTCATAACTTTTCATAAAATATCGTAATTTGAACAAACGTAAAATACGCATAGGTTATATTTCAATCGAAATTTGTTCTTCCGCTATAGCCTATAACTCTCCTGTATGATCATCCTGACCCTCACTCTTCCTCCTTCTCTCACTGAGCAGACCAATAATTGTCCCATCATCCCAAATCGCCGCCAGAAAAATACATCAACATTTCTGCTGAAATGTTATTCTTATGAAACAACGAAGCAACTGCTTCGGATAACTTTCTAGAAGTAAAAAAAAAAAAAAATTTAACTCCCGTTTCATCGTCGATCTGACAGAATAAATATCGCTATATGGTTGAAAAATGATATCATCGATATCTTTTTCGAATACTATCGTAAAAAACATATCAATATCGGAATATCTTATCGGTTCTCTTTTGCCGGCCATCCCCTACTGTCCAGTTTCTCACTTCTGTGAGGCATCAGCCCAGGCATGTACTTGTTAAGAATGATTTATAACTATCCTTCTTAATGCAACGTTTTTTCTTCTTTTATTATGCAGATTAAAACCAAGTGGTTTTTCACACAAACTTTTTAGGTTCAGGCAAACCCATAATGCTCATTCAACAATTTATTCCGCCCGCAGCATACTATCATAATATATATATATATAATAATATTATAATATATATATATATATATATATATATAATATATATAGTATCAGTATATAATATATATATATAATATATATATATTATATAATCTATTATAATTAAATAATATAATCTAATATATTATAATATATATGTATATTATACTATAATAATAAATACTATATATATATATAATATATATATATATTATATATTAATATATTAACTATATATCATATATATATATATATAATATATATATATATATATTATATATAATAATATCATTTGTTCTCCTAGAGAGTCTAAAGTCTAAGAACAAAAAAAAATACCAGCTGAGATTTGATAATTTTAATTCTTTTTCTGAGCAATACCATTTTCTTGAACTGCAGAACGAGCATATCGTAGACGGCGGCGCAACCCGCAAATATAACTCGCTCGCGGACCAGGTCCCCGCGGCACACAGTTTGAAAACCACTGCAGATTAAACAATAAAATGTCCAAAAAACCAGAAACGCAGCCTATTCTGATGTTCTTTCTTCCTTCTTCGCCATGCGGCTTTGTGAATTTAACCCATCTGTGTGGGAGGAATTGGCATGAATATGTTGTATGTATGTCAGCAAAGTGGTATGACCAAATGAAACCTCAAGCCATCAAAAACTCCTTCAGCAACAATTCGAATTGTCATCAAAATCTTCAAAAATGAGGGTCAGGCTTATTTTCAGCGCCGGCTGTACGCACTGAGAATTTTCAGTTTCGGCTTCATTTGGAAATCAAAGCCCACTCAAAAGCTTCATGGCTGCGCGTCCAGAAGCATGCCGTACTGTTGCCGTATATAAAGTTGCCTGAAACAACACAAAAGCCTCTCCATTTGCGAAGAGAAATCTGATTTTATTCCTTGTGGCATAATGAGATTGGTAAGCAAGGTATGTGGAGAGGATCAAGCGAGGAAATTGAGTGGAGTGCCATCAACTCTCTATCAAGACAACAGCAATCCAACGAACGATCGAGTGACAATGGCAATTAGGAGACTATCCTGTCTCAAGTTACAACAGAGATCAAGGAAAGCTCATATAGCAAATTATCTTTGCAATTTGATGAATCGTGTGACGTGGCCAGTTGTGCTCTTCTCCTTGGGTTCATCCGTTACGCCCACCCGGACAAGATCAAAGAAGAGTTCCTATTATGCGAGGATCTGCTGACAACCACGTGGGAGAAGATATCTTTAATATCATCAACAGTTTCTTTACCAAGAATGAATTGGATTGGAACAGCGTTCAACAGGTAGGGAGAGATGCTTTTAATTTTATTTAAATGTCTTTTAAATTAAATGTCTTTTAAATTTAATTAAATTAAAACCATATAATTGTAACGCAAAAGATAAGTAAGAATAACCAATTGACACAATCTATAATAATAAATTTTATTTTTAATTCAGGTCTCCGTCGATGGAGCACCGTCGATGATGGGTGGTCATCGTGGATTACGGGGCCTCATTCATACAAGCTGTAAATTCAGGAATTTATGTAGATTATTGCCTGGTAATCTGGTTAGTGTTTGAAGATATGTTGAAAATCGTCAACTTCATCAAGTCCAGGGATGTGAATTCGCGTATATTCAAGGAGCTGTGCAAGGAAATGGGAGAGCAATATGAAGTTCTGCTCTACCACACCGATATTCGCTGGTTGTCACGAGGCGGCAAGATTGTACGTTGAGTCAACAAGCTCCGAAAGGATATTCAGGAATTCCTGGAACAAAGAGGATCTCCTTTTGCTACCAAATTAACTTTTAAGGAGTGGCTTGATATACTTTGTTACTTGGCTGACATATTTGCGGAGCTGAACAGTGGTAATCTGCAAATCCAGGGTCGGAACACGACTGTCATTGCTGCCTATCAAACTGTGACTACATTTCTTGGGAAGCTGCAACTCTGGATTCGCGCTTGGAGGAAGAAGTGATCGCCCAGTTCTACCCCCTAGACCAGTTTGTTGAGGAGAATAATACTGGTTCACTTTTACAGATCATCAACAAAGAGATGAGTGAGCATTTAAAGGGGCTTGAAACAAACATGCATCGCTACTTTTCAGACAGTGACCAAGAAACAGCCAGTCTTCCGTGGATCATTAATCCTTTCTCTGTACCTGATAATGCCATTCATGATGATGATTTCCCTGCAAAGGAAGAGTGGATCACAATGCGAGCCAATGAAGCCTTGGAAATCGAATTCCAAAACCAAAATGCAGATTCCTTATGGATTTCGCGACTACCTGACTCTCCAACTCTGTCCAAGAGAGCTCTGAAGTTGTTGGTATCATTCTCAACAACGTATCTCTGCGAGACGGGGTTCTCAATTGTGCTGGGGATGAAAACAAAAAAGGACTCGCCCAAATGTTGCAAACGATGCCAGGCTAGCACTTTCAATCACGAAGCCAACATTCCTCAATTAGCTTCAAGCATGCAACTCCATCCATACCACTGATGTTCTTTGGACTTTGCCAATAGTCATTAGAGATGCACAATGTTCAAATACATTGCCAAAATAAAATGAAAGAAAATATCTCGTGTTTTAATTTAGCCATATAAATGTTGATAACATTTTGTGAAAGGGGGTAACTTGCTTAATGGGGGTAGTTAAATTGGGTAACAAGCTGAAAAAGTTGTTTGGGAACTACTGGTCCAAAGCAACTTCAAGCCAAAAAAAATGTTTTATTTAGATGGTGAATAATTTTTTATTTTATTTTCTTTTCTCATTCTCTTTCCTTGTCCATCTTATTCATTTTTTTCTGTTTCCACGTAATAAAATTTTTATACTATAAAAAGAATGGCTATTAGTGACCCTTTTATTTTGACTTACAATTTAAAATTTAGAAAATATTTTATTAAAAACTGTTATAATATAAACATGAGAATTGCTGTTTTTTTATAAATAAAACTGCTTCAAACAAATCCTCGTTTATTGATGGCCTTAGATTGATTTATTATTTTAAATCCGAAAATAGGTGCTCAACACTCACTCGAGTATGAAGCAAAGCTGTAACTGTGTAAGCACCATCTAGCAAAATATCAGGACAATAATAGATTGCCTCCGTAACTGTTAATATTGATTTCCGGTCGATTTTATGACATCTAATGCCTTATATAATTCTACTTTGTATTTTCACTGCCGATCCTAATTTCTCAATCGTATACCATGATTAGTTTGTCCAAGGAACTTGATTCTTCCTTTACTCAACTAACGTACTTACAATCTTCATGAAGACAGATTTTTTTTTTTAATTCCTTTAAAAATGTTAGATTTCAGTAATAGGCTGACTTTTTGAGTAAAAGCGCGTCGTACAGCCCTGATCACGGCAGCTGCATTTATTAATATTACTACGAGGGTATGTAGATAGTATTACTATGTTATCATATTAATATGAATATATTATATATTATATTATAATTATATATATATATATTATAATAATATATATATGTATATTATATATTAATAATTAATAGTTGTATATTAATTATATAGGTATCTATAGTATGTATATATATATTATATATAAATTAATAAAGAATATATAGCTATATAATAATATATATTAATATTAATAATAGATATAAAATATATATGATATATTAATTATAGATCAATAAATAATATAATGAACTTGTACTTAAGAATAATATTATTATATTATGTAAAAGTATATTATATTATTAGAACGTGAGGTCGGATTTAAAAAAATTTTCGACAGGTACCCACTATATGATAGGTAAATAGACGTTTTAAGGCTTAAGGCGCTCTAAAATACGGATGCCCGAAACAGATCGCTCTCGGATATTTTTTTCCGATATGGACCAATCTTAGTGTTATATATGGTGTACATGGGATGGGTAAAGTGGTGTACCATGTTTGCGTTCTTACCCCATGGGCTATTCTTAGGTATATTTTGATATATATATATATATATAATATATATATTAATAAATATTATATATATATTAATGACAATACTAGGGGTATATATTACTTTAGTTATATAGTATATACGTATATAGTAATAATATATATATATATATATATATATATATATAATTATATAGTATAATAGTATATTATACTAAATCGGTGAAAAGTTATAATTTTATATAAATAATATAGATATATATATAGTATAGGATTATATATATATTATTATATATAATAATATATATGGTATATGATAATTATTAATTTGTAATATTATTAAAGTATATATAATATTAGTATATATAATTATTAATATTGATTATATTTATATATATATATAATATATAGTAAGTGTGAAGTAAATAAGTGAGTATATATATATATATTATATTATATATATTATTGGTATATTAAATGATATAGTATAATATATAATATATAATACTATTATATAATATATATAATAGTATATAGTATTATAAATTATAAATCTTTTAAATTGATATATATAATAGTATATATATAGATAAGTAATAATAGAATTATATATAATTAGTGATACTATATAACCTTATTATCTCAAAGAAACTAAAAGATAATACCCCAGGGGGTAGTGTCAGTCGCTTAAAGGTGATACAGAGTCGTTGTTCTCTCGGCCTCCAGGGGGTGGACGATAGGGGACTCGTATCCGTGCGCTTTCTGTCCCCGTTAGGGTTCGCGGTCCATCGTATGGTATAAGGATGAACAAAACAATCGAAAATATCGATATTATATCGGATATTTATTAAGTGGCCCTAAAACGGGTCTATTTACTTCATAGAGGTACCTGTGCGGGAATTTTTTTTAAATCGGACATGTTCCATTAAGGGCATAGCACACAACTAAACTTTATGTCCCCGGTATATTGTGGATTTATTATATTTAAGCTGAGTATATATATTATATATAATATATATCTATATATATAATATATATATATACTTATATATAATATATATTGTTAATATATATATAATTATAAGTATGATTATATATATATTTTAACTATATATATACTATATATATATAATATATAATAATATTATATGGTGAGTTATATTTAGATATATATATATAATATATATATATATTATAATATAATATTATATATATATATATATATATATTGGCGTATCTGTTCTAGGGGGGCCAGAAGGGGCAGGCCCCTCCTTTGTCTCTTTTTTGTTAAACAATCTGAACAACGGACTTGTTAGAGTATCGATATCCGTAATAAACACAGTAAGTAGAGCAGAGCTCTACAGATGAAGAATGTGTGATATATGAATATTGAATTTGTCGTCAGCTGTCAGATTAAGAAACTCGTAAGTCCTTTGATCCACTAAACAGTTATTGAAGCCATCAAAGAAAATGAACATTAGAATCTATTGAGTCGAGGAGTTTTTGACATTGAAACTGTGGAAGAGTGTCTCTGAAATCTGGAGCGGGAATTTTTGAAATTGCCTGGTATAATAACACAGAAGAAGGAATTGTATTTAACCAAATTCTAAGAATACTTAGAATCCCAACAATGCCTTCTTCAACCCACAGACTTGGCCAAAATAGTGCGAGCCACGTCATTTTTATACCATTTTAGGATGCTTTAATATCAACATTTAAGAGAGAGGTAGAAGGTCTTATAAAAATTGTAAAGAAATTCGTGCTTCCATTGCCATAAATTTCGATAGAGTGGATGAGCGGAACAGGGTGATATTATTGCCATATTGGTAAAGATAAAAGTATTGTTCTTGTAACATTTACAAAAGATTTCGTGGAAAGTGCGCAATTGAAGATGTGTAATAAAAGCATGGTAATGGGATTGTATGTAAGTGTTGATGGCAACTCAGCGGCATTTCATCAGCGAGCAGATCTTCCAAAAACAGCAATAGGCCGGACTAGTTGGTAATATAGTGCCGAGAAATTATGATAGCAACATCCTTTAGCATTCGTCTAACGAACAACTGGCAGAATTTTATCCGTGTCTACTGCTTCAATAAAAGAAAGAAGCTTCAACATTAAGACTTCTGAAAACCTACTTGAGAAATGTAGTATTGGAGATAAAAATATTGCTACTGGGACTTCACCCTTCATGCCACTACATCCGAAAGTAATTACATATATAAAGACTGAAGGGATGTTTATCTTCGGACTTCCATCACTTGCTCGGTCCCGTGATTTACGCCTTTCTTGGCAGTCTCATCCGCGGCGGTATGAAAATTTTTAATAATCTAATCATAGGGTAATATTACTAATTTGCAGACAATAAATTAATTGCCCTTCTCACTAATACATTTTTTCTTAGGAAATTTAATATTTGGTCCCACTTGTCTTATAATATGATATATAATATGATATATATATATATATATATATTAATGATATATATATATATATAGGTGTAGGTACTAGTATATATAGTATAAAGTAGGTGATACTATTGAGCTTTCTTATTTCTGACTGCTATATATATATATATATATATATATATTATTATATAATATTTATGGAGGCTTCATTGGTGTGCGATATTTTCGTAGCATTTCCCATCGCTTAACCCATAACCTGAGTACCCTAGTCTCCTCTCTCGGATAGCAAATGTCCTATCGGGCGCCCGGACTTACCGCACCCATTCTTGAATTTAGAGCCTTATTGGTGAGTATCCTTAGGGCTTCGTAACTAAAGCTTATAAATTGAGACAACGCACTATATCATAAAAATATAGGCATGTCCCGTTGAGAAAATTAAGTTTCTTTTTTTTATGCGTGTTTAAATCTGATTTTAAGTTACTTGTGCTCATTCTATTTTTAATGTAGGATTGTTATTAAAAAAATATGAAAAGTGAAAAAAAATGTAATCATGGACTATAGAAATTTCTTGTAACTCAAAGGAACGTTATTATATTAATACGTATTAATATCCATTATGATACAGTGGAATAATAAATTGATTATTATAGCTGATTTCTGTCATAAAAAACCAGATATAAAAATACGAGATTATATATTATATATTACAAAAACCGAATAGTAAATAAAAATTGGATATATATATGACTACACCTCCTCACTTTCTCATTATCAGCATTAATTCTGACATTCTTAGAGTTGGAAGATGGTTTAATCTTAAATAACTATATATTATGGGTGAGATTTATTATTAAGATTTCCATACATATGTAGATTAGCAAAGACAGGGAGAATACACATAAGGGTACTAATTGCGAAATCAGAGCTAAATGTCACATATTGCAACGACAAATACAAAGTATACCATAAGAATGAGAGATGACTTCAGAAATAATATGGTACAATGTGAGAAATAGTTGTGTCGGGGCTCTGCTTTAATTCCTACCAAAACGAATTAGCAATTGCCGGACCGGACCAGGACCTTTGTATTCTGCCTCCGGCTCCACTCTAAAAAATTTCTCGACTCCGGCTCCGCCCCTAAAAAACTTCAGCACTCCGAAGAAAATTATGAGGAACAACCGAGAAAAAACATGGCGGAACTAATGATCAGGACCCGAGCTCCACCCGACGAGAAAGAATAAATTGCTTAGATTTTAGAACCTTCCTCCTTCTTTTTTCTCTTTTAATGAATTGTAGATTGAGGAAACAGATTCAAAGCAATTTATTATTCATTATAAAATTTATTGTATTTTAAGTAATGAAGCTTGTTTAATGACGTGGGTAAACAGAGTGGTCTAGTTCATGAGGCTCCGTCTGCGTATATAATATATATATATATATATATAAAAATATGTTCACACGTCGTATATATATATATAGATTAATTAGATTAGCTTAATGTTATATAATAATATGGGAATATAAATTATGAGTCATTAGCTTGGAATTTAAGTGCCTATAGGACGATTGATATTACAGGTAACGTGTTGTAGACCCAATCCAAACCAAAATTAATATATAGTTTTATATATTTATATATAATATTATATAATATATTAAGTTGATTCATAGTAGTTATAATAGATATATATATGATGCTTTTAAGCTTATATTTTGGTACTATAATTTATATATAATATATATCACTGAAATCAATTATAATTTTTTTGATTCAGGCGCAACAGAAAGTAGAAATGGAGAAGATTATTAAATCTTTGTTGTTGGGAGTATTTGGCCAGAAAAGAGTTTGTTGTTGGGCTTTCTTGATAGAATGGCCTACAAAACTATAGAGAATTGAAACGGGAAAGGCTTCTCGGAGCCATAATTTTTGATGTTAGAATGAAAGATGGAACAGTCCCGAAACGTCTTTAAAAATTGGTGAATATCTTTGAATTTGGAAAAGATTTTAAACCAGGATTTTCTATGCTCACAAAAGTAAATTTAGTGGGAGAGCACCGCTGAAAAATGGCAGACCTTACCACGATCTCGTCTTAAAAATCTCCTTTCTTAATTACAAAATCTCCCATTACCCTGCATTTTTTATCCAGTACGTGGTTTCAAAATCAGGAAATAGTTGTGTTATTTTTGATATATAATATGATTTATTGACGTAATATTTCAATCAAATAGTTATATATAATATATATATATTTTACAAGAAATCTATTATAATAGAGCAATTTACTTTATTTTAAGAGGTTACGTGGTAAAAATAGTCTTTATACCTTTTTCAAATTCGTAAGATATTTTCACGCTTCATTATAATATTTGCGCTTATATGGCAAACTGGTCTTCTATAGTAAAGAAGTGCTTATTACAACTTTATTTTAAACTTAATATGCATTTAAACAATTTCTGACTATATTATTTACATCCCCGACCCTTGAGAGGTAGTAAAATTATTAAGTATTGATCACCTCATTGATATAAACAACGACCTAATAACACTCAACATACAATCCGCCAAAATAAAATAAAAATTTTATTAAAATTTTTTTAATGCGCCACTTACGTAAAAATGAGTTTTCTAATGTACTAAGCTTATATACAATAACTCATTTAGCAAGAATATTAATAAAAAATATACTGACAATATGCATCTTTATTATCTATTATTTTATTAATTTTATATAATTTTATATTATTAATGAATCATACCTAAATAAATTGTAATTGCTAATACTAATTTTCTTGTTTTTCTTTTTCCGGGCAAGAAATTTAATGTAATATATACTTATATTAGATATATTTTATATCCATTCCCATTGTGACTTAAATAATAATCTGAAATAGATTCGGTAAACCTATAATAGGCATAATGATAAATAAAAGGAGGGGATCATAATTATGGGTCACTCCTTCCTGGGCAACTAGTCACATTTCATACCTCTTCCAAAACATTGAACCAGGCTACCCGGAATAACATTATCCATGGCTGGAGGATGCTTAGGCAATTTTCTGAGTGGCTCGGTCGGAATAAAAAATATAAATCCCAACTTGTTTCCTTAACATAGCAACCAATAAGCACCAAGCTCTGAACAGCGGAAATACATTCTGATCACGTATGACCTGGGGTAAAATAGTTAATTAAGATATGTTTTCTGCTAAGATGTTATGTCAGTATGTGATGTTCTTATGTGTATGTGATATTGTCAAAATTACCATCGAAGGCACTCTTGCAAAGGATATTTATCCAAAAAGTGCTTGAAAGTTAGTGGGAGCGAACAATATTCTGTTGTTTTGTGTGAGGGGGAATTGAAAAATAAATAGAATTTAAAATAAAAAAATTATTTGTTATAATATAGAATAGAGGAGAAAAGCCGTATGAAGACGGATACCGGGTGTCACCTCCCAATTAATTCAACTTAGAAGATAACTATGATGACCTGTGCTGAGTAAGAGAGACTTAAGGTAGGAAGCCATATAAAAGAAAACGCCCACAAAGGCGGGGAAAAAGAGCACACAAACCAGCCACACCCCTATCAACTTGATCAAAGGAGAACTGGAATTGAAAAGAGGCTTTCATAGGCCAGAATGTGATAGACAAAGCCTCTTTGCACATCCTCAACTGCAAGACTGTGAGATTAAGCTATGTCCAGAATTTGAACTGTCCGATGAGGTGTGGCGCAGAGTTCTGGGGTGGGCTCTGATCTTCTCGTAGAACATGACCTTCCGGGGGAGACTGTAACGTGCAGGCTTATCTCACTGGGTTCTTGTACCTATTCTTTCTCACCCCCCGTGCTCAGGTGAGTGAGAGATCGCCGCGTCAAGAGTACCGATCTCAGGGCCTCCGCTGTTCCTTCACTAAATGTAGTCGAGAAGACAGGATGTGTATAGATGGACAAATAGTCCTCTGCCCGATGCAGGTCCCCCGGAGGTCACACCATGTGGGCCGGACCCCCGATCTATTCCAGCCACGGTCTAACCTGCAAGCACAGGGAGGAAAATCTTAAAATTAAAAAGTAGAAAGGAATGCATAAAAGAAGAAAATGAATTAAATGACTTTTTTTTAATGAATATATTGAAATTGAAATTGAAAGGAAAGATATTAAAACAATTACTGACAAAAAATGATATCTTTCATTATGTTGTAACTGACGAATAAATAAGTTTAAAAATTTTTCATTTATCTAAGGCAATCAAGCTCTTTTGAAGAATTAAGAATCTCATTATTATTAATGACCATGTAAATAGATATTTTGAATTATATATATATTCTGTCCCCTGCTCCTAAAAATAATATAATGGAGCCCTCCTCTAACTTTTTATAGTCATATCTAATTGTCCTAGATTTTTTTACATTTTCCTGAAAACCCTAAATACAAGGACCCAAAAATTATTATTTCTCATCACCAAACTTTTAATATACTATAAGTTGTCGGAAGATAGTTATCTTATATTGTCAAATATTTTAATCATAGGTGTATGGGTCCCAGGTCCTCGCCATCCAAGGAATTTCACGCCGCACAGAGCTAGATCTCCAATAAAATTGAGTACAATACAGCAGTCTGTTTCCCTTGGTGATAGACTAGTGCTTAGGTTGTGAAGTAATTAATTATTGAAGTGGACCTATGTGAGACTCAGTAAATGAAGGCATGATCTTGAATCTACGAGCCCATGATATACCGTAAAACACATGCAACCATACCGAAAAAAAAGTCATTGAAATCACATTGATGAAAAGATGGTGCCACTCGATAGCGGATAGGCAATATTGAATGATTTTTTTTTGATGCGACGCTAATTAGAAATATCCACATATTAAGAATTCTTAAAATATGTCTACAAGCAGATATACATCAAGTCAAGAGTTTCAAGTATTTGTGAATTAATAAGTAAAGTAGACATTACACTGGTTACTAGATGAAAGCCCAAAGGTGGAGTAAGGGATATTCTATTTACCATTTTTATTCTCTCAGAGAGAAAGAGAAACTATAACGATTATTATGAAAACTACTAGCTTGAAAGTTATTGAATAACCATTTACTTCCTGTGGATTTCTTTAAATAAGAAAAAACTTTAATTTAAATTATTTGAATAAAAGTTTTGCTAGAGTAATTTTTTATTGCAGGTTATTGGTGGGGACTCAACGAATGTTAACACTGGAGTTGGAAGGAGGAGTCTTAATTAGCATTGAGTTATGTATAGGCCTAATGAACATAGAAATCGCAACCAGGCCACTCACCTGTTGGTTGTTTGATGCATGTTAACATACTGAATGAGGACTATCATGCAATTTGCAGAACACTTGTATTCCACAGAAGAGTTGGATGGTAAATAAAAGACTTTATCTAACAACAAGTGAGTTATATTATTATAATTAATTTGGTAGATTGAACATAAATGCATAATTAGAAATTAGATTATACTTCTAACTATTAAACTAGAAATCAATCCTAAGCTGAGTTTTATTCAGAATATCCATTTCCAGAGCCCTTTTAGTTCATTGTTATTAGTGAACTATCTGTTGATCAAAGATCTCTGTATCAGATCAGGCTTATTTATAGGTTACAGATATATATAAAACTCAGACCAATTAAAAAGGAAAACATGACCTTCAGTTAACTGTAAAACTTCCATATATCTACTCCTCTGGGCGGGATTATTAGAAATTGGTCCTGTAAAGTCCACTCTACAATTTTGTGTTTAGAGCCAGTTTCTTGTTAAACAACTCGATACATTTAAATAGAAGTATGTTAGTTAGTCGCATATGTTCCTCTGTCATTCAATGTTTACCTGTAGTGATCCCTATAAAAAATAATTTTGGCAACAAACTTGTGAGAGTCAAGTGATTACAAACCTCCCTCGGCTATTTGTTGAGTGTTGTTGAGGTGGTAGATTTGAGCCAAGATTGTTTGAGGTTTTAAGTCCCAGGTAATCTCCTGGATTCTGGAGGGTTGTAGCAAACACTCCAAAGTTCCCAGGAAAATTCTCTGTGCAGTGTTCAGGTGGAAGACCCAAAGTAGATATGTTATGAACCTAGCGGGCCTCGCCACATTTCTTTATTTAAGTCAATTGAAACTACACTGAAATAGACTACGGCTACACGTAAAAGGAAATGAAAAAATGTAACTGGCCCCCACTACGTTTATGTGAGTAGATCTACTGTTTTTCACCATACAAAGACACCGAAAACGCCATCATTCGTGGTTTTCCATCAATTTTAGGCGCCTATAATAAAATGGTGTGTGCTTCTCAGAGGTAAATTCTAAATGCTCGCCGTGTAAGTACCAGGAAAGAAATGTAACACCGCCGATGAGCAAACTACAATTGAGTCCATTCTCCACCGAGATGAAGCAATTGAATTAAAGCGAACTCGAACCATCCCGATTATCCGTGAACGTCAACACAACCAGAAAGAGATCCCAGTCTTTTTCTGTGTCTTCCTAAGGATTTAACAACCTGCAGTAAATTCCGAAATGCAAACTTCCCCTTTTGGAACTGATAGACTGGTTAGAAAAATGGAGTACAACTTGGTTATATCCCACCTCAGTGAAAATCTCCAAAATCCTCCAACTTATATGTAAACTTCAACATTATATAACAAATGAGTAAAGTAAAGAGTTTGTTGATGCCAACTGCAGCAAAGCTTTTGCCAAAAGTGCTCAGAACACGATTAGTTCCAAGGCAAATGGACAGTCCAAAGGGAGGTGTGTGAAAGGACAACAATAAATAATCACACAGAGGCTTCCTGGTGCACTATTATTCTTTAGTCTCGGTCTACCTGTCAGAAGGAATTTACTCCCGCTGTCTTAAGGGCTTTGGCTAAATAAGATAACTCCATTAGTTATGAGAGAACAGAGAAATGATTCACTGAGAAAGAGAAGCACCAGGATATGAGCAGGTCCTTGTGATAATGTACTGGAATAAACTGAGATTAATGGCGAAGTCAATACATTATTGATTAGATGAGTTAGTCTAAGTGTTGAAGCTTTTCCTTTACAGTTATTGTAAAATTGTTCTAGCCAGGGTTTCGAGATGTGATTTTGATTTTCAATATTCAGACTCAAAAATTTATTATAATCACAAATTAATTATATGTGTTTTGAAGATGTGCCATCGCCTGGGATAAGAGAACCACATATTTTGAAGTGATCAAACCTCTCCTTCTTGAGAATTTGTTTATATAAGAGAGTTAAAGCCCCTTTTGTTATCTGTCACACGAGAAATTTCAAAAATATACATATTATAAGTTCAAAGAAAAGACCCACTGATCAATTTCTAGTTCGTGTACTTAGGTGACTTTACGGATGAATTAAGGAGAAGAATCCTTCCTCTTAGTTTCACACCACAGATTAAGGAGTGAGTTTCAACAATTACCTACATTTATCCAATAAATACACACAGACTTATATTTGACCACCTCCAATTCATGCTAAAAATTATGTGGATATATTCTTAGTGATTATTGCTCGTCCTTTCATATATCCGACAATTCCTCTCGCACAATATTTACTTAAAGTGTACGGTACATGCATTCGGGGTGGTTATATACTCTCTGGGTTTAGTGAATATGAAAGAAGTAGTTTAACGGTAGAGTAATTGGTTTAGAGATATACGAGCTCAACATTTGACAGGGAGGCATCGCTACCACACATGCCACTGCTGCTTATGCACGAAATGATGAGCAAAACATTCCTTATTCCAATAACTCTCTGCCCATGAAGGTATTCAGCTATCTAAAAAAATGTTATTTACCCTTTCTTGGCATGGGCCCCCAAAATTACAAAGTTTGGTTTTATCACCCACAAAAGCCAATCTACTTTTTGTGGGCGTAAAGGATGCCCTAGTTAAAATATAGGATAGAGGTTAAAGAATAGGCTTAATAATGAATAAGGGTTATAGAGTAAGGTAACCTGATC
The DNA here is from genome assembly GCA_015478945.1 of Trachelipus rathkii. Taxonomy (NCBI): domain Eukaryota; kingdom Metazoa; phylum Arthropoda; class Malacostraca; order Isopoda; family Trachelipodidae; genus Trachelipus; species Trachelipus rathkii. Next base: position 34,284 of record JABUQX010029901.1, read on the forward strand.
TCGACAGTGAGAATGAGGGACGTGAGTCCGCGCTTGATGGGAGGAAAGGGATCGATGTTTTGGACAAGAGGCCTAGAAGACAATTGAAACAAGATCTATCTAAACGTTTCAATACTTTATAGGAGTCATACCTATCATGTTGGATCTGAAGACAGGAGAAGAAAATGACGGAAAATGATACAGAAATCAGTAAATCAGAAAAGTATCAGTGTTTAATATTTCATTTTTGGTTAAGGCTCAGTATAGTCCTCACCTTGTTCCAAGTGGAGAGTATACACATATGGTGAGTTTTAAACACAGTGGGCAATATACTATCACTATAGTGATCTGGAACTCTCTTTGAATGCTCTTTCTAGGGCCGTCAGGTAATTGTTACATGGCGGATAGGCCTCTTGTTGTTAAACACACACTTTTGATATAGAAATAAGTGTCGCCACTTTTTCTAGATCACGATAAGAGTGAAAAATCTGATGGTGCGCATAGTAAGATCATCTTAAGACGCGCCGTTAAGAGAAATATACTAAAGGTTAGCGCACACTAACTCTGCAGATGAGTGCTTAAAACGAATCGTTTAGGTGATGTTCTAGCAGAACACATGTGGATAAATAAGGAGAGTGATGAGCTTGCTGTAGACGGTGTTGCCTCTGTCGAAAGTCCTTGTGGTAAGGGAGATAGGGTTAAAAGATTGATAGATTAGATAGATAAAAATAAGTAGGTATTGGATTAGATAAGATGACGGACGAAGTAGGAGGCTAGATTGATAAGTCACATAATATATAAAAAGTAAAAAAAGTAGTTAGGTGGATTGATTACAAAAACTGGCACATAGTACGAAGCCAGATTGATAAGTACCTTGATAGACAAATTAGAGGAAACAAGAGACGGGTGGATTGGATAAACATGAAATTGATAGGCACCATAATAGAAAAAGTAGTAAATAGTTGAATTAGATAAACTGAACGACACAGTAGATAACGAAATTTATAAAAATACCATAATAAATATATCAAATAGAAATAGGTAGTCGGATTCGATAATTGATTGATAGACGCAACTAGCAAACGAGATTGATAAGGATCATGATTAATAAATAAAGGGATTGATAAGTATCAGGGTAGATGAATATAGGGATTGATATGTATCATGATAGATAAATAAAGTAGTTATTATTGGTAGATTAGATAAATGGATAAAGTAGGTAAATGGAATAGACAAACCGATAGACCCAACAGCAAACAAGAGATTGATGAGTATTGATGGATAAAAAGAATGTTAGTGGATTAGATAAATTGAAGTAGTAGGTAGGTAGATTAAATAAACTGAAGTAGGTTGGTAGATTAGGCGAACTGAAGAAGTAGGTAGGTAGATTAGATAAACTAAAGTATGTAGGTTGGTAGATTAGGTGAACTGAAGAAGTAGGTATGTAGATTAAATAAACTGAAGTAGTTATGTAGATTAGATAAACTGAAGTAGGTAGGTAGATTAGGTGAACTGAAGAAGCAGGTAGGTAGATTAGATAAACAGAAGTAGGTAGGTAGACTAGGTGAACTGAAGAAGTAGGTATTTAGATTAGATAAGCTGAGAGACGCAGATAGAAATCGATGTAAACTGCTAAATGATAACACAGGCACGAATCAGATATATGAGTATCTTGTATATCTGGGAATACTCTAGGGAAAAACGAGTCGCGACGAAAACCATTTAATTAATATTTGATCACAGAGAGGGAAGGAAGGATAAACGGGGAAATACTTTTCCATATTAATCAAAATTTCTGACTTGATTGCAATATCGGGAAATTCTATATCCTTATCTTATCACATTGGCACTCGTTCAGTCACCATACATATGCATGCTCTGTTTCATTTAATTATTATCTGATTTTGTGGTCTAATTACTTTGTTGCAATGATCATTATTTCATATATATAATATTCATTTTACGTTAGATAATCATATAATAGTGAGCACCGATAAAAATGTTCATGAAGGACATTAGTAGGTTTTACTAGGCGTAAGGTCGAGATATTCGATTACCTATCATAGCCGTCACACTAGTTTTCGTCGACCTAATTTGTCCTAGCTCACTGTCTGAGGGATTATTTTAAGATATATGGAATGGTCCGTATTTAAATCATTTACGGGTTATGTACTATTTCACAGGGTGTTCACTTATGTGACCACTATTGTGCTTTAACATTAACTAGATTTGCATTTGCCGGGTCTAAGAACGGCTTGACTCGAGTACCTAATGGCCTGGCTAGTCGTTTCTACGGTCGTTTTGGGCGCTATATGAGAGAGGTTATCTTTTATCAGGTATATTATCTAATATTATTGCAACAGACAGGGATGGTATGCTGGTATTTGAGATCTACGTAGTGTGTTATATTATTATCATGCTGATACTTTTATATTCGTACATAGTTTACTTAATTATTTAAGCCTTTTGATCTAATTATAGTACTCTGTTTTCCTTTGGAGATTCTGTTGTTTAATTTTTAGTGTTTTATCATGATAGAAAGTTCTATCCGATAAACTTATTTTAGGTCGCTTTAAGTATAGAGTAGCGTGTCTCTTCAAAAGCTATTCAACTCCTTATTCCACTTAACACCCTATATCTTAACTACATAATTAGTTTTACAACCAAGCTAAAAATCTTTCCAATTGTTAGTTGGTTTGCTCTATGCATACTTAATTTATGTAATATGTATTAATATATAATTATATATATATATAATATATATATATTAAAATTACACTATATTCATTTAATTTTATAGTTCGACACTTCTACCTATATTTAATTATACATCTATATTATATATATTAATATTATTTATAATATATATATATACAATTTATATTATAATATATTATTTAATAATATATTATATATATTCATGATAATTATATAATATATTAATAATGTATTATTTATGTTTATTTAATTACTTATGGTAATATATATATAATTATATATTATAATTGTATAATATATAATATTAACATATAATGATAAATTATATATATATTATAGTTATATAAGTCATCTTATATTTTTTCATACTTATTTATATATTATATTATATGACATATATATATATAATTAATAGTATAATATATATAATATATATATATATATTATATTAAATAATATTTTATTATTAATATTATTATATACGTTATTTATAATTATATATATTTAACTATATATTTAATTAAACTAATTTATATATATATAATACTGCTATTATATTATGCGGCGTATGGTAAATCTTTATATTATGGGCACGCAAGCTAATTTTTCTTTCTACGAAGTTCATGATTTCGATATTTGAATGGCTGTCGATTAATGTAAATCCCGCACGCATCAACCCTTTGTTATATCGATAGATGGACTGATTATTTTAGGTAATGATCTGAAAGACGTCATATATACTAGTACGTGTATATAGTATAATTCTAAAGTTTATAGATCCCATAAATTCTATATAATTTATGAGATTTTAATAGAGTAGATAGATTGTTGCGATAATAATGTCCAAGTATCATTTTTGGGATTTACATTGTTTTTTTGTTTTATGGGGTATTATACTACGCAAGACCCAATCTACACTAGCCGCATTAGGGTAGCTCCGCCGGATGCTTGCAAAAGAACAGGACAATCGTCTCAAGCTACGTCGGCGGTCTTCTACCTAGGCCGATATTTTCAATATCAGGATGGCGCTAGTACGTTATAAATTACTAGATGGATGAGATGAGGATACACTACCCTCATATCCTACAGGGGATGGTATACCGGAACGATATAACTACCCGTTTTGGTCTTTTGGGTGTGGGGGGTTCCTCCATACACTACCCTCCGGGGTATGAAAACTGTACCCCCCTTCACTTCGTCCTATACCAATCGGTACTCGAGCCACCTCCGGGTAATACTCCATTTATAAGTGGGGCTCGTTTTGATCTAACTGTGCGGTAAGTGCCCTAAATCACTTTACTGCATCCACTATGTAGCTACGTAACTAAAACTCTAATTTTATGGAATACTAGATGACAGGTTTTTATCTATTATGTGGTAATGATATCATCATATATAATATATTTATATACTATATATATATTATCATTATATATATATATATATATTATATATATATATTATAATTCAATTATATTATTTATATTAAATTCTATTATTATATACTATTTTTTAGTATGTATTAATATAATTAAATATAACTATATATATATTAATTAGTTAACTTCTACACCAATCTACTAATATCATGGATTATAGTGTCGATATTATTACCTTCGAAGAACTCGTATTTAAATTTATTTCTCCTCACCAACTCTTTATTGAACATTTTTTTAAATGCATTTCTCCTTTCATTCTTTTGTTGCAATAAAATTAGGTTGAAATGTTATCTACAAATACACCTAGCATGCACCAATCGTTTTTGGCATATATCAAATACACTTATATACATATAATACTAATATTAAATCCTTACAATCCATTTATGTTACTTTGCGCTGACAAATCATTCACCTTATCTAACATTGACTGCTACATCATGCGTACGCAAGATAAACTTGTGTTAGTATAGCTGTTCGATTTTTTTTATTTAATAAAACTAAGAATACATCTGGAATAAACAATCTCACAGAAATGGGAACCCTGCATGTAACAGATCAAATTACAACAAGAAATCTTTCAGTAAGTCACATCCTTTTAGCTTTTAGCCAGCGCAAGCGACATTCTCAAATTAGTATAAATTTCATAAATTTTATCTCCTGATAGCCGAAATGCCTCTTATTCTGGATCTACTAATAGTTTTATTATTTAGACTTTTTCAAACAAAAAAGGCAATCTAGTAAAATAGAGGTTGAAAAGTGAATATATATTCCTCAAATTAATATCTATATTTTACAAATTCATTTTTCTTACATAAAATTTGTAATTCTATAATACATTTCGTTATCGTATATAGTTGTATCTATTTATTAATATAATTTTTTGGTAAATATTAGTTCATAATATACGTATCTGCTTAATAATTATATCCCACTGGTAAAATATATTATAAGGTATTCTCACTATAATCTGTTTGCAATTCATAATGATTAAAATACTATAATTGTTATAGGTAATATAAAGCGATGGTAACTGAAATAAAGGTTAACATAGAGGTAGCCTGCTTTATTGAATATATACGTTAAGCGTAGTTATATTACTTTAATTAATGAATAATATTACGGACCTAGTAATTAGTAGGCAGCCGTGCTCCATAAGTCCCCCTCTACCAGTCTTTCAGCCGTTCTATGCATTACAAGGAATTTTTGGTATTGCTAAATTCTCTGTGTGGGTTTTAGATACATAGGTATGATAAATCTTCGACTGTTATGATTAGCACAATTGTACTACTTTGTTCATATTAAATGCTAAACATGAAAAATTCTACATTTGCACTCTTGAAGGATTACCTACTTTACGCAGAATAGAAGTGACCTTTGGTATGACATTCCATTCATACTCGAGTAGAGGGTTCACAACAGGAATTGTTAAATATCTGAGGGAGAATAATATCAGAAAAAAAATTAGTAAATGTATTCAATTTTAATATATTCAAGAAAACAGTGGAATTGGTAAAACACTTCCCTCAGAAAATAATTCTCTATGTGCTACGAAACCATGCAGTGGAGAATTAAATTTATATATATATATTAGTTATAATATAACATCTAATATATATTAGTTATTATATTAATTAATTCTAGGATTAAATATTATAATATTAATATATATATTATTTTATTATATTTAATATTTACTAGATTAATTATATATTAATTTTTATAATATTTTAAGGATTTAAGCCGTATTTTGACTAGGTGCATATTAAGTTATAATTTATATACTAATTTTAATTTAATTAATAGTAGTAATATATATCTTAATCCGTATATTAATAATTAAATATTAAATTAATTAATATATTAATATATAATATTCATATATATTATATATATATATGACGTTAATATAAATGGTATAATATATATAATGATAATCTCCGGATTTAATCTTGTTTGTTACACATATATATAGAACAGCGAGGGGCTGAGTTGGCAGAAAATAATTAGAAACTTAAGTATATGAGATATATGTAAGGTGTGCTCATGCACCATTTGCCGCCGGCAATTAATCTAAAGCTATTAAGTGTAATTAAAAATTAAACTTAGAAATTCAATAATTTGTAAGCTTAAGGATTATATAATAATATAATTTAATCGATAATAATAATAATAATATATTTATATAATCTAAATATAATTAATAATGAATTGAAATCTATAAATAATAGGTTAATATTATAAAATTACATATATTCATTAAATATTTACATAATTAGATAAATATGTCTTTTTAATATATCATAATACTTTACTTAAATAATCTATATAATATATATATCTCTTATAATATAAAAAACTTAGAGTATCATAGACATATAATATATAGTATAATCTATATGACATAGTTATGTATATAACTACGTGAAATGTCTCAATTAACTACTGATAGATATAATCTTACAATGGATTACTCGCTTAATTAAATAATTTAGCACTATTCCCAGTTTATCTTGATTTAGTAATATGTATATATCCTTATGCAAGTGAGTCTCGAATTATACTTTTTTCAGATATTATACTTAAAAACCATTCCTAATGATATATATCATTCATAATGAACGTATGAAGATTAATATAGATACCAAATCACATATCATACATTAAAATTATATAATAGATTATATAAATAACATAAATAACTAACATATGTGAAGGAATATATATATAGTGTACATAATATGTAATAGTAATAATTAAAGTATATTATATAGACTAATAATCAAATAAGGATACATAAATTACAATCATAGTATTTATTAAATATACTATTTTTATATAAATATAATATAATAATATATAATAATATTAACGAAAACTACTTACCAGTTTGATAAAAATTAACAGGTCCTAATAAGAATTTCTAATATAAGGGGAGTGCAGCTGATAGATGATCGTTATAAATGATCTAGATATAGATTGGACATAATAGTACTATGTAATATGTAGTTGTATCTTTGTATATTTAGATAAGCTCAATTATTGAATATTTTTGTAGAATTAATGATACTTTTTAGACATTTATTTAGTGAAAAGAATTTCATTTCAAAAGCTAGGGAAATAATAATAATAATATTATCTTAATAATAACTCATACTATAAATAATATATAACCTGACTCAATATTTATTTCATTTACATGATTTGCTTCACTGTTTTTCAGAGTTGTTGTTGTTGTCTATTAATTTGTCACGTAAAACTAAGATAATTATGATACTCAGAGGAAGCAGTAATCATCAACACATCACTAATAATAATAAAGATTTTATTAAAATTTATATATATAATGTAAATATTATTATATATAATAATATATTTATAATAAATATATATTATATATTAATTCCCAATAATAATATAATATAATATCAATAATAATTTTACTACTGAAGTAATCTCTTAATAATATATATATTTATTTATATTATTAATAATATTAATTATAAATAATTATATTACTTATTAGTTTAATAAATATTATTTATATTATTATATTGTATAAATCATACTAAATAATCACTGAATATAAATTACATCATATCTATTATGTTTTGACCATTCAGTTCATATAAGTCAAGGATAATACTTTCTCCTTCCAATGGTCATGCCAGCTGGCCCGCACCTTACGTTTGTTAATGACGAGGTCCTATTTCTCCGCCTTAAATAAAACCCAGATTAAACTTCATGATGGACAACAAGACAGTTACCTTGGTGCGACTGCTATCCCCAATTGCATCCCAATTCAGTTAGTTTGTTGCGAGAACTCGACCCTTTATAGGTTTTCCAATACAGACTCGATGTGGACAGCGATTGAGGTTGGATGCATCTTAAATGTTGCAAACTCATGAGTTTTAAGTCGCTTTCATTTTGGCTTACGCCTTTCTGCTTTTGCAATAAGTGTTAGTCATAGCATTTTGATTGTTGCGCAAAGTCTAATACGGGTAAAAATCTGAAGGGGGAAACTATAGTGGCACATATATCGGCTAAGCTAAGATAAGACACAGCATTGTTAACGATTTCTACAAAGAATCTTGAATAGTCTTCCAGTCTCTTCTGGGCTTGTATTCTAAATGCAAAGCTATTCTTTTAAACCAGGCACATCATCATAAGGTCATCCAGATGACTTTTCCATTTCGAGTTATTTGATGTCCTGCACACTTCCGGTATTCGTTATGGGGAGCTTGATGTCATCTGTATGTGTGAGGATAACAATTTAAATTATACGGATTAATGATAGGAATAGAAGATTCCTTCTTCCTGTAAAGCCTTGAGTGGGCCCTAATATATCCAGCTCTGATGTTGATCCAATACTAACTATTCAATTCTAAGGCTCCATAAAAGTTTAAGCAGGTAATCCGTTGATGAATAAAAAAATAATATTATATGGTGCCGGAATATTGCAAACATTAATAACAGCCATTCGCGGTATCATTTGATTAGTGGAAAGGACAATCGGTGGTTATGTTACTGATTACCACAAACCCTATTCAGCTCACAGCTTTATATAGACTGCCAAGATTGTAGTTGGTAACGTGGGAGATGAAATTGGGTCTTCTCATTCAAACTATAAAAGGTCTGGCAGCTGGTATAGAAATAATTCTCATATCCTATATGTTTAGCCAGGTTGTTAAAATGTCATATATACCATATACCTCCTCTATAGGTAGTAACTCTCAATTTATAAATATATATATACACAACTTCTTATTTGCCACCTTTTAAACATCATAAAAACTTGGACTTCATGAAACTTTTGGTCTAAGAATAAATGGATCCCTAGGATGGATGTAGTGTATTTTAAGTACTATCTAAAACAGCATTTCACAAATTCCCAGTGATAAATTTTTTAAACGTTAATCGAAGTGTATATATTTTCGTGTTAAGGGCTTAACTAATTTCGTACTAACTTCTTAAGTAGATGTTTACTTGGCTAGTTCTTGCTTCGCATGTGAGAAATGCAACTCCACGTATGATAGCATTTAAGATATGTTGGTTTATAACTTATACATATGGCTTTTCATAGGACTCGTTAGGGTCCTGATAAATATTACGTTGAATTCATTCATTGCTTGAGATTACACATCTCTAGAAGCCCATGCCAATTGGAATAGTGCACACATTTGTTATATAACTCAGCATTCATTTCCTATACATTCTCTAACATTTAAAATAGTTAAGTCTTCATGTATACTCCTCTGACAACACGCATTGGTGAGTTGGCGTGCGCGCGACATCGTGAGTGATTTTACATCAGCATATATCCTAGATGCGCAAGATGTTGTATGTATAAGGAATAAATGGAAATTCACTCAGCGCTTGTGGACTATTGCGTCAATATGGTCCTTGATCCGTCTGTTAGGTTGCCGAACGCCCAGACACCTCTTACATAGCGAGTAAGCAAGATATGTCTGTACCACCAGCGGCTTCCTTGAACTGTGGGTGGTACTTGCTTTTGGCTGAACTGAAAGTTACTGAAAAGAGACCTTGGTGGAAGAGTAATGGCATCGACTGTACAGGGTAGTCATAAGGTTTGGTCCGTGAGGTATTAGAACCACAGAGGGAGTTGGGGTAATAGGGAACATAAGATTCAGATAGTTTTTTTTGAATGGTGTTGTTGAAATAGAAAAAACTCGAATTAAGAGTAAATAATAAACTAAACTGAATCTGTAAATGGTGGATGCGTCATTATAGTGGTTTGGGGTTTTGTGAGGGAGGATAAATATTTATTTATTTTTCATTTTCTTAATAAATTATAGAAAAAAAATTCCAGATTTCCATAGTGTATTATTTTGTTATTATAAAACTAAACTGAATATCTGGCAAGAAACTAATTCTTTTTTGATTGTACTCTTCTTTGGGGAAATCCTGACCTATGATTCCTAAAAAATGGATTGATCATCTCTGTTTTTCTCAGTTTTTTGAAACATATTACTTTTTATGGGGGGACCCTTATTCAGACAAGTATTGTCCTAGATTAGGATTTTTTTCCCCTTAAGGGAAACACTATTTCCATATTTAAATCACTCTATCCCATATTTGGGGCATTTTATTTTATTGGGCTCTTTGATTAAGGTCGGGTATTATTTGGTTCGGCACACATATAACCTAAAATTAGCGGACATTCCTGACAATACTTTAGCACCAGGCTGGTATTCTTCAACAGACTGAAGGTGCGCACCCCGTTTGGGGTGCGTCTTGAAATTTCATTTTCGGGGTTTCGTTATACAGTGAGAGAGGTTATAATTCCAATTCAATGCATCCGACTGGTTCGTGATAATGACTCGGAAAGGAGACGCCAGCCCTCAACTCGAAACGTTATATTGATAAAATCCAGGGTATACAAGCAGCTATTCGTCGTCTCGTTTAATGCCGATGGTGCGTAAAGCGTATCTCATGGATTTGATTTATGAAGAAACTCGTGGGGTGTTTTTCCACATTCCATTAGTTTCATGCCTTAGAAAACGCTCTACGTTTCATCAGGCAGCCTGTACTCCCACCACTGGAACCATCGCCTACAAGTCACGAAAGACCCGTTACAAGCTATGCGACTTTTCTGGTGCTCTTAAAATCGAAGGAAGACTCTATAATGGCATCTGAGAGGCTAATTGCCCCTCCACTAATGGATGCGAACCCACCATGCTGGCGTCCACCAAGCGTGTAGAAAACATTTATTTTATTTACAACCTTTTTCATATAATATAGTACCACTATGTGTAGGGTATATAATTATTTATATATAAAATTATATATTAGTAATATATATATATTAGTTAATATATATTACTAGATATATATAAATAAACTTATAAATCTTATATATAAATATATATATATATAAAGTATATATAATAAGAGTACTAAAAATAAATAGCAAATATATATATTATAATATAACCCTCTTTTTTATTACTATATGTTATATATATACTATTTACCCTTATATATATATATTATACATATACTGTATTGAAACTATTTCTTATAGTATCTATTATATATATATAGTATATATAATATATAATAGGTATATTATATTATATACTAAACCTATATATATAATAATATATATTATATATACCCATATATATCCATAAATATATAATTATATATAATATAAATATATTATATAATATATATAATAAGTATATATAGGATATATCTATATGATATATAGTATAATATATATTAATAGTATATAGTAATTAAGTTAGTTATATATTTTGAACAGATTAAAGGGGTCTTATATATATAAACTATTATAGTATTATAATATATTATTAACCTATCGTAAACTTTGTCATTGAAAAATTCATCAATAACTATAGTCTAAATATTCATAATCCCCAGCTGAAATAATTTGCAAAGACAACAAAGTTTATCCACTAAAAAAACATAAACATAAAAAAAAAAAATAACAAAATTTTATCCCTGACATAACATAAAAATAAGTTCTTTCCGTAAACATAATAAAATTAAGTTCATAGCTTTACAATTCAGTACATTCAGTACTACATTCAGTACAATTCAGTAAATTTCAAACCAATCCAACTTCTGCAGCTAACGCTCACCTCCTAACTACACCTACTATTCTGCCTATGATCTAATTGAAATAGGTTTATGCCAAGTCATATTTCGAGTACATTTTGGATAAACATAGACATAAATTAATAAAAGTTCTTTATATATACTGACCTATATAATATATTACGATATATGTTTTTAATGCAACAAAAGTTTTGGCATCTAATGAAGACTAACATATCATAACTTAGAACTTAAAGAATAAGTAAATGTACAATACAATGCAAACACCTAACAGTAATACCCGTGTATGGAATATACCAGCTTAACTATACTCTAGAATAGAACCCCACTTCAATCAGCAGTAAAAGTAGCTATCAGAGTCCATGACAATACTCGTATATGTTCTCCACTTTTCCCGCAAATATCAAGCAACAGTGTAATAAGACGTATTATCTAACATAATCCCTTAACAAAGTGACAATATCTATCAAAGAATATATACCAGCATCTTGAACTATTATAAAAATTGACACTATCTTCATCAAAGTGTCACTGAGTTCTCGGAGTATCAGCAAAATCAATTGAAACTATGAAATATTAGCGTAGTCATTATATCAAAATTCCTCGGGTCAAACCTAACATTTAACTTCAAACAAAATCTCTAACCCATATATAAGTGACTTAAACAGGATTTCTAAAGTACAACATATATAGCATTAGTAATATATCTATTCATAATTAAGATTACAGTGAGAGAAAAATACTATAATATCAATGGTATAGTCGGTAAAATCTTACATCCTAAACTTCAATCATTTATGGGCTCTTATAACCAATGATTATCAGTGGCAGAGATGTGGTTAACGGTAAAAGTATGTTTTTTTACTTTTTTTTTCACACAAAATTAAATCTAATAATAATGAAATAAAATTTAATACTATTTTAGCATAACGTGACCGTACTTACGGAATAAACAAACGGACTTTTCATTAGACCTAGAGTATGTACGTGCAAATGATGAACACATCCACCGATATGATCAAAAATTGTATCCCGATGAGATAAACCCAAAAATAGGGATAGCATTACCCTTGAAAAGAGGTGTAGAATCCCTGAGAAAAGGGGGGAATCACCCAAAATCTCCATGACAGAGTGGTGTTGATTAAAGTAGGGCATATCAACCTAACCTCCGTAGGGGCGAGGGGGGTGTAAGCCGAATCTCAGGCCCTTTCTTGGGCTGAGGCCCCGAGCCGAAAACCCGACTTACACCCCTTCGGTGATCCACCCTCGCAGGATTCACACCCTCTCAAGGGATGCATCCCATTGAGGTTTTCGTTCTCTTGGAAGCTGAGTGGGGTGTTGCTTTTAGAATAGCACTACCGGGGTAATGAAAGCGGGTTCTCTATCTCCGGAAGGGAGAGAGTAACGTTATGGCTCAAATAGGTATTTACTATGAGCTTCTTGGCGCCTGGACTCAGAGTTAATATCACTTGATTTTGTTTAGAGATATTATGGTTATGGTAGTTTTGTAAGATAGTCAAAAACTGTGTTAAATAGTACTTCGTGATGAGTTGTGTTAGCCACAATGTGAGCCGCTAGTGAGTCTTAACACGCAGTCTTTGATTGGTAAATGAGGGTTAGGGTATATATGCACCAGAGAAGAAATATTGCTACTGGCTGTTTCGAACTGCAATAAGGGTCATACTAAGATGCTGGTACTCTTTGATTAAGACGTTGATCACTTTTTTATAAAAGGAGGGATATGATTTTGTTAGAATAATTTTGTGTCTTTTCCTGTTGCTGATATGCGGAAGAAGGGGGGACAATATCGAGTATTGTTCCAATTATGACCTGTTAGGCTACTCTTACCTTTGATAAGTAGGGGAATTTGTTCAGGATGTATGGAAAGGCGTATTGTTCATATATCGGCGAGGTAAATGTTTTTACGCGACTTTGCATTGTACATTATTATTCCTTTAGTTATCAGAGTTATGATATGTTATTAGTACTTCATGTTTGAATTGCTTAAAACATGTGTTTGCAGTAGCATTATATATTAAGCTCGTTTAACTGGTCCAAGTTAAGCAATCAGGTCAAGAACTTATTTTTTTATGGATCTCATCGCTCACTTTTACAAGTAATTAAAGCGTCCAAAATGGATCACTCGAAATATGATTTTGAAGAGGTCGCATATTGTTGTGTCAATGAGAGTTTTACTTCATGCCAGGCGAATTGGTGTGGGGTAAGAGTATCAGAGACTGCTGTTGAGTGGATATGTGGTTTATTGGTTTGGTTAATTTGATTGTATGCTACTGAATTTCTTACTTGGATTTTACTGCTTTAAAACATAAATCTGCAGGTTCAAATTCTATCGCGCTTTCTACTGTAATATTTTATTCGAAGACACTCATTTTTATCGTTGTACTGTAAATGTAAAATTTTGTTTTAATTGTTATGTTATGTGTTTGGTATGGAAAAAATCTTTATATCATGTTGTCTTTGCAATTATACTTCTGGATCAATTGTTGCGTTGATTGTGATATTTAGGAACCGAGGTATCCAAACTAGAATAGTATATATTATGTAAATGGTTAACATCATCATATTACGCAATGTATGATGTAAATAAAAATTCGGTGTGTTACGGAAATTAAATTATTTATTACGGTTGTCAGTATATATGCTATTTATTATGTAAAATATATCTGCTAAAATAAAACATAAAATATTACGAAATGTTTAATGTAATTTAACATTGATATGTTAGAGATATGCTTGAAAAAAGTGGAATAGGTTACGTTTTGGTGGTAGGGATATTGTGTTCTATAAAAAAAAAAAGTGTTGGATGCTGGGTACTTAACTCTCTTATTGTGTCGTAAGTTTTTTTCAAGCCAGGTAGTTTAATATTATTATTATAATAAAGTTGTTATAGTTTAAATTTCGTACGGTATTTTGAGTTGCAACAACATTGTACATATATATTCATTTAAATGAGGTTGTATGAGTTATATATTTTATAGTTTTAAGTCTATTTATTAGGTTTTTCCAGCCTGGTCCGCAATCTTTTGTATTGGATCGTTAGCGATAATATTATTATTAGATTTACGAATTATGGTTATTGTATATTAATTAAAAAACTTATTCTTTTGTGATTAATAGTTTAGTCGATAATGAAATTATCTCGCAATATGATCATGACATCAATAGATCAACAGATCAAAAGGTCGTATGGATGGGCGGTATAAGGATAGATGTTTATAGGAATAGGTTATTTTGATTTTTTAAACTGAGATAACCAATATTGGAATTTTCCACTATGCTTTAAAATCAGTATACACTATTACAATTTAACTTATGATATTTTTATTCAAAGAACTTATTATATGTTATGTTATGTTTGGATAAAACTTTTTGTTTATGTTTACAGTTTATTCGTTTTTGGCCTCCATGTATGATAATTATACATGGTTATGATAAATTTTGGTTAATTTACTGTGTTCCATGTGTAAATAACCGCGTTAATATGTAGATACTATCTTCGAAAACATACACTGCTTGGACAACGAATATGATTCCCTGATACACGCTTATTTGGTATGCATATGCTACAGTTTACTTTTTAAGGGCTGAGTGTTAAGTAGATAGAAACTTTTTGTTAAATGTTAACTATGTTAATGAGTGCGTAAGGTGTTAAGTTTGTCGTTGTACTTATTTTCTTAGTTCCATTATGATGCCTATTGGTTAGCTTTAATTAATGTGGACAGACATGTTATCCAGTTAGCATTATAACCGACTGGTTCAGATAGATATAGTATAGGATATTAATCAATTTTTTGGTGCTGAATGAATTTATGGTATGCCTCTCTTCGTAATGAAATTCAACACCTCGTGGATGCGACGGAATAATAATGGTCAAATATAATGCTTCAAAATATCGTAAAAGGATTAACAGAGTGATTTAATGTTTAGGCCATGATTAATTTGCTTTACAAAAGTGGTGATACTGGATGGGCTATCAAGTGGGACGAAACTGGGAGTAGCGGAGTTTAAGCAGCAAATTATCTGTACGGGGTCAAACGCCTGTATGTTAGGTAGCGTATTAGTCGGTTGTTAATTATGGAACTGTAGTGTTAATTGTGTTCAGTGTTGTATTGCGCGCACGTAAGTGTGTTAGGGATTTTGTCATTGTGCATTATATTCTTAGTGGTACTGGGTAATTGCTATGTTAGCTGTTTATTAAATGTAAAACATGTTACGTTAGCAATATATTCGTTGGTTAGTAATAAAGAACTTATTTTTGTACTATGTTTTCCCGAAATGATACTCGATATGGAACCTGGATCCGAATCACTAGATCGATAGATCATAACGATGTGGTTATGTTAGGTTCATGGATGGGTAGGAGGACAGAGTGAGTGGTTTTGATTTACTGATCTTACAGCTTTAAAATGCGGGGGTGAACTTATTGCACTTTACAATGACCAATTTTATTCGAAAAACTTATTAATGGTATGTTGGATAAAACTTTGTTATTTTTATGTTATGTTGGTTGGATAAAACTTTGTTTATAGTTTTCCAATTATTTGTTGGGGATTATGATATTTTATAGGTAAGGTTTATGATAAATTTTTTGTTAAATATACTATGTCAATGTAAAAAACTTTGTTTACGTTATCATATATTTCGGATGGTCTGTAAATGATAATTCAGACAGGGTTTGTGAGAAATATTAGCTAAAATATTACTGTTGGTCAACTGTAAATTTAGACTGTTAATAGGCTAGGGCATATGCTTGAGAGACAAGTATGAGTAGGCTTTGCCGTTTTTGCAATGCAATGTTTAGTTACTTTCACTGGTTTGGTTAAATGTGGAACTTTTTGTTATGTTCAACCAGTTTATTCATCGAGTTCTAAGGTGTGTTTTAGGTTTGTTGTCGTGGAATAGTATTCTTAAGTTCAGATGATAACTTTTTATGTAAGCTTAATTAATGGTGAAAACTTTGTTACGTTAGTCTAGTATCGTTAACCACTAGGTCTAATTTTTAAAGTGAATTTTTTTCATAAATAGGCATCATGGACTTACATGACTAATCTATTGGCGTGTTAGCATGATATGCTTGACTAAAAGTATGCATAGGTTACGTTTTTTGTGATTACGGTGTTTTGTAATCCAACATTTATTAAATATCACACATAGTAATACCAACAGTTTATTCATATCATACATTATATTCCCAGTTCAGATGATGCTTTAGTATTCCTAGCCAGTGTCCTATTGTTAGGTTTTTTAATGGGAAAACTTTGTTATGGCATCATATATTCATGTTTAAGGTTGGTGTTAGGTTTATTGTTGTACATAATATTCTTAGACCAAGATGAAGGGTGGTATGTTATTTTTTATTAAAGCGGAAAAACTTTGTTATGGGTTTATCAATATATTTAGTCGTTGATCAGTTGTAATAAAGAACTTTGTTTTTTATGTATTGTTTACCAGAAATGTACACGAAATGTGAACTTGAAAAATCAGATAGCAATCGATAGATCTGAATAGATTCAACTGGATGATGGAAACATATGAGGAGAGTAGGTGGGATGGGTTGAATTTACTGATTCACTCCGCTTTCTTGGGTATTACAACACCGCAATTTTTTACGTATAAAATAAAAAGAATAGATTTTTGTAAAAACAAAAGTTTTTAACGAAAAGTAATTTAAAAATTAAAAGTTTTTAATTAAAAAACACAAAAGTTTTAAAAGACATAAAAATTTAAAATTAAAAGTTTAATATAAGGTAGACTTTAGTAATACACGTATATTCGGAATATTGAGATTAAAATAATTTCGAGTCTTAAAAATTAGGAAAAGTTTTTAGCATATGCAAAAACTTATTCTATAAGTCAACAAAACAATTTTGTTTATGTTTAGTTACTTCATAATCACTATGGGACAAACAAGAATCAACTGTATAGCTTAATGTTTCGAACACCGAACCGAGAGCCGAGTCGGCACCAAGAAGTCATTTTGTAGTTTGTATAATGCGTAATGTTTTCGATATAGTTATTTCTGATCCAATCTAGTCAACACAGGAACACACATCAGCTTCGTACACGTTCCGGTATATTCTGCTAATGAACAATTGTTAGCTTACTTTTAGTGGTTGTTAAAGTATGGTACTTTGTTATTTGTTAGCCATTCATTCGATCAATAAATATGTTTAGGTATCTGTCATTGTTGCGGTTAGTATTCTTAGTTCAAGTTTGATTGTTTAATGTTTAGCATCATTGAATTTGTCAACTGTTTTTACGTTAGCATTTTAATATGTTTGAAAAATATGAAAAATAAATTAGGAAGATACGGTATGGTAACTTATTGTAAAATGTTACTATGTTGTAAGGTCTCAGCCAAAGGCTGATATGTTAGAGATATGTTTAAAAAACAGTGTGAATAGGTACGTACTGTATGCATGGTTAAAGTTACTTTGACTGTTGTTAAGAATGAAAACTTGTTAAAAGTTAACCTGTTTAATTTGGTGTTTATGATGAGTTAGGTTTGACTGAGTGTACATTGAAATGTTCTTAAGATTCAGGGTTTATATGTTAGCATTTATTGAGATATGAGAAACTTCTTGTTCCGTAGCATAGTATTCGGTTTGATCAGTATGATAATTAGGTTAGGTTATGAATAAAATTTTTTATTCAAGTTGAACTCCATTCCTTAATGTAAATCACGGGTTCATGTTAAGAAGATATCTTTTAAATAAATTGTGAAAAGGTTACGGTATGTAAGCTGCGTCAGTTAATTTCCTTTGTTAAGTATGTGTATTTTTGGTTAAATGGTGACTGTTTATTCGTAGTTTAAGGTATGTTCCAGGTTTTGATGTTATACCATTAGGTTCTTACTCAGGTTATGTTTATGTTAGCTTTATTGATGTGCGAAACTTTGTCTATGTCAGCCATACATATTCGGAGGGTTTGTGGTAAAATAAGTTAACATATTTATTATGCTATGTTTATCCCAAAATGATACTCTATATATGACTTGAGTCAGATAGATCAATAGATCAAATACATCATAGAATAGTGATGGTGAGATTTTTGAGGGATTGGGAGGGAGGGGTTGATTTGATTTACTGATTCACTGATTACACTTTATGTGTATGTAAAATCATGTAATGTCTTTAACGTTCTCATAACATAAAAAGCAGAATAAATTTTTTAGTAAAAACAAAACGTTTCGAAAGAAACTAAAGATTAAAAATGACATAAGTTTTTTTAAAAAACAAAAAAGTTTTTTAAAGAAATAAACTAAATAAATAAAATTTTTTTAAATAAAATTTTGAAGAAATGAAACTTATATTTATCAAATAGTTTTCCTAAACTGTCAAAGATTTTTATTCTTTATTAGACAATTGAAGTAATAAAAGCTTTTTTTAAAAATGAAAAGTTTTTAACGGAAAATGAAATTCAAAAATAAATAAAATAATAATAAACATACAACACAACACATTTTATTCTGATTTGTTAAAGGAATATTTACCTCATCAGCTTTCGTAAACCTATTCGTTCTGTATTGCGTTGTTGTTAACTTGTATCCGCTTTGTTAGCGTATAGATCTTCGCTTATTGTAACTAGTATATGAACCGTAAGGTATGTTAGATTTTTTCATTGTAGCCAATTATATTATCATATAGTTCAAGGTTAATGCATATGTTTGCCTTTAATTGTGTGAAAAACCTTTGTTACGGGTTAGCATATATTTCGTTGATCTAGCTATCAGTATGAGGTATTATTAATATGATAAATTCTTGATTAAATTTACAATTCATGCACATAGAAAGGTTTTATTTTTTGTAGGGGTGTAGTGAAGTAGGTTACGTTTTGTGCTGAATGTTTACGTTACTTTAGCTGGTAGGAGGGAGGGAGGTGGTGGCTTGATTTACCTGTTCACTGATTTTTGCCGCTTTTAGGGTATGTAAAAGCAACAAATTTCATTTTACAGTCTATACAACATGTAGAGTGTAAATTTACTTTTAGTAAAAACAAAAAAAAGTTTTAAAGAGAAATAAAGGATTAAAAATTAAAAGTTTTGTTTTTTAAAAAACCAGATGGTTTTAGAAGAAATAAACACCATTGAATAGAGACAAAAGTGCTTTTAAAAAAAAAAAGTTTTAGAAATGAAATTAAAAATAAATAAAAGTTTTTTGAAAACATAAAAGTTTTAAAAAGCAAAAAAAATTAAAAATATTAAAAAGTTTTTTTTAAAAATCAAAAATTTTAATGAAAAAAAATATAAAAATAAATAAAGTTATCTTTAAAAACACAAAGTTTTAAGGGAAATAAAATTAAAAAATAAATAAACAACCATTCGCTCTAATAACTGATCTTCGTTAATGACTATTTTACCATCATCAGCTTGCATACTGGTACGTTCTGTGTGCGTTGATTAGTTACTTTACTGCTGTTAAGAGAACTTTGTTAATGTTTAGCAGTTTCATTCTTGCCGTGAGCTGTGTTTAGGGTTTCTTTATCCGTTTGTTCGTTAAATATTCTTGGTTCCAGACCTTGATCATGTTCAGCTTGTGATTAAGGCAAGAAGGACTCCTTGTTTACGTATTTGCATATATTTCATTGATCAGTATGAAAAAGAGAGAGATCTTTTTTCTTAAATCAATATTCCAATTTTATAATATTCATTCAATTCGTATAAATTTTCAGGGTGGAAATAACTCAACGAGATACACGTTTGATTTGGGGCTTTTTTTTCTGTATGCCCAACAGTTTGACCCATACCCAGTTCATGCATATTTTTGAAAATAACGCCCATACCCTTTGTCAAAATGACATGAAAATTGAACTATACAATGCTATTTCTATTTTCAAAAGTTCCCTAGGATGAAATTTTGATATCTGCTTCCCCCAAAAGAGTTAAGTGACCATTCATACCCAAAAGTGGTAAAAAAAAAAAAATTTGACTGTCACATAATGAAAAACAAAATTAAAAATCTACCACCCCTAGAGATTTTATTATTCTTAAATATTATATAAAGGGTGGGTGGTATAAACCTGCAACTTTTATTTATAATACATCACCAAATTATCTGCCCTTTACAAGATAGAATCTCTTAAATCTGAAAATGTTTCAAAAAATACTTTTGATAAAATCACATTTGCAATTTCAGAAACTCCATAACTTTCTTTTCTATAAGAGATAAAACTTTGAAGACAATATAAGCATACATATATTTTGCTTTTCCTGAAAATTTAAAAGGTTTATCTCTTTTAAAAAAAAATAACTAAAAAAAAAAATACAAATACAAAAATACAAAGGTGACATCTGAAAAGTCATACAAACATAAATAACGCGCAACATATACCGGAAACAGAAAAGTAGTAGAACAACATGACAAGTCGAAAGGAAAAGCTCCTCCCCTCCCCTACCATCCCATCCATACCCTTAAGTGAGAGCTAGTCGCAGCCAAGACAAAGCTTCAGCTGTGTGACTCGAAGTAATATTGTAGATATGGGGGCGAAAATAAATGTGTATCAAGAGTCCTGCCTAAGATGGGGAGTTGTTTATTAAGAGAGTCTATTGTTTGATAGAAAACTGCTGGGTGAATGTGTGATTCTCTTTTGTCCGGGGTAAGTTATGTATTATTGGGATTTTTGAGGTGATAGTCTTGTTGTTTGCTAGTACTGTTTTAGTGTAATATGTATGTAGTTCACATGCTGTATTATGACGTTTTGAGCTGTTAATGTTAGGTCGTCTGCATAGCTATCAATTTTTATGGAAGGAAGGTGCCGAATCTGCATAAATAGCGTTATATGATTTGTATGTACGGGAGGAGTGGCATCCTTGAATGATTCTATCTGTAAGACTGGCTAGGAAATTTGCTATTATTTTTGTTTTGATGGTTGTAGCTGTGTTTAGTACTTTGTCTATTAGAATGTGACGGGTTAGTTACTGTATCGAAGGGGGAGGAGTTTGGTTAAAACCAGTAAGGATATGTTGTGTTAGTGATTTTAATTATGATTAAATTTTCTAATACTTTGAATATTGTAGATAGCAATGATATAGGTCTATACGAGGCTGGGTTGTTAGGCTTTAGTTTGGGAATCAAATGTGTGCGTGTTTCCAGAGTTGTGAGAGTGTGTTAGTTTGCCATGCAACGTTGAATATTTGAGTTAGGGTTGCGATAGCTTTGGTTCCCATGTGCTTTGAGGTGATTATTGGATATTTGGTCTGGTTCAACTTGCTTGCGAGTTTTTAAGGTTTTTGATAAATGTTGAGTACTTCTAGGTTGATTTTCAACTTTTTAAGTTCGTTTAATTATTTGCTCATGGTGGGAATTGTGTATTTATGGCCGATTTTTGATTAGTGTGGCATAATAATAGTGGATAGCTTTTTGGGTTGGAGGGGGGTCGAGCATGTGAAGTGTTTTTTTTTTTTTTTTTTTATTTTTTTTTATATATGATATAGTATTGGGTGTATTGTCAATTCTTTTTCTTATTTAATTTGATTAGATTATTTATGTTGTTGATTTCTGTGGTTCGGTTGTCTATTTTGGGAGGGAATTTCGTATTATTAGATGGATACCTATTCAGGCCGAAGGGAAGTTTGGCGTTGAATTGCTTTGCGAATATCCATGTGGGATGCTTTTAGAATTATTTTATTAGTGTTGTACTGTTTTGTTGAGAGAAGAAAAATCAGCTATTTGGAAAGACTTGGATCTTGCTCTATGCGGTCAGTTTACTTCTGTAGTTTTTGTAAAGATGTGTATAGGTGTTTATGTTGAATTGTGTGTATTGGATGCAATTCTGAAGGAAATGGCATGAAAAAGGTTGCCATTTTTGGTAACTTTGAAATTGGGCTAAAATCGCGAAATGGCCTTTTTAAGGAATCGGGAAACAAGCAAAGGAAGATATCGGATGGTAGAGGTCTTCGAGTAGATTTGAGTGTTTTCTGATGTGTTTGAGGTTTTACCTTCAATAAATTCTTATTTTTGATGTTTGTTTATTGTTTTTTTTTTTTTTTTTTTTAATACAGGGCTTGAAGCTGCATTAAGTTTCCGCGGATAATTAAAAATCAGGGGGTTATATTATTGTGTTAAGGGGATTAGGATCTGGGATCTAGTCCCGTGGCATAATGTTGAGATGTTTAAAGGGGGGGATAAAAAATTTTTTTTCTTTATTTTTTTAATTAACAGTTATTTCTAGTAATTGGTAAGTGAATATTTGATCGTTGTTCGTGAGGAGTTGTTGTGTGTGATTTATAGTTCTTCGGAATTGGATATTTTTGTCTATGAGTTGGTAACTTAAAGCAGCGTGGTGTTTGGTGTATGGAGTTTGTTCCTAGTCTTAGGAAATTCCTTCAGATAAGAAGTGTTTGCGAGAATTAAATTCCGTGTATAGAGTGCATGTGTATTGTAATAATTAGGTTGTAGTATGAAGTTCTTTGTTTCATTTGTTCATGTCATTACATAATTAAGAAAATATGGGGGTGAGGATGTGGATTAGTGTGGCGAGTTTTTTCGCATGAAGTTGCAGAAGACCATGTTGACAGGGAAATGAGCAGTTTTGGCGCTTGATTGTGTTTTGTGCACTAAGTATGAAACCAGCTAGGCAACGTAGGCATAATATTGAGGTTGTCCTCGACCACATTGTCATATTACCGCATAATAATAAATAATATTCCCTATAGCCTATAATATTGAAAGTAAAATATGAGCATCCCCTACTTTCGCCATCATTTAAATTGGTGTTAATTCACGCTAAATATTGACAATAGCATCACAGTAATAAAATCTCCAACACACAGGTAGAATGTATAAGCAATATTTTAGACCGTTAGAAAGATTGATTTTACATGGAGAAAAAAAAAAAAAAAAAAAAATATGAAGACTGAATTTATTACAAAAGATACCACAATTTGTGGGAATATTTTTATATAAATTTAATGGTAATTTTTATCATTTGACAGAAGAGTCAGATTTAATTATGATTTTTAGGTTTTACTTTAGATAGGAAAAGAATGAATAAATAAATAGTATATATAACAAAGGTAACAGTATTATAAAAATAAAAAGTATGACAAATTACGATACACTGATGGCAGTTTGGCGGTCCGATTCAATTTTTCTATATGTATTGGTCTGTCACCCATATCAAGAAAAAGAAAACACATAGATCATTAGAAGGTAGAGGAGATTTTGTACTGCCTCTATTTAGCTGAGCTACTCGGAAGTGCGAGGTAGAATTAAGACCTATCTTCTCCAATGACTTACAAATGTCTTAATATATGCCTTAAAGGAATCTGCAACCATCTACATACTGTACCATGAAAATTATCCAAGACTCTCTCCTTATATATATAAAATTCTGAGAAACAAATTACACCACCAGAATAGCCGAAAATACTAAACACCAAGATATAATAATAATGTAAATTAAGATAAGGCTATATAAATCAAGATAATTAGTAATTAGATAGTGAAATATCATAATATAACTTAGTAATAACTAAGACCCCGAAATTTAGTCGGTAAATTAAGTAATCCTATAAAAACCTCTCAGTATACTAAAAGTTCAATTTGTTAGAATAGAAAATAGAGTGAGGAACTGCCTTTTGTTCTACATAATAATACTGATACTGATTATATATATGCATATAACTATATAATTATATATATTAAGTGTACCATAGAATTTATTATTATTGATTCAGCAATATGACTCTTATAGGTGTGTAACAAAACCTAAATAAAACAAACTACCTAACTCATTAAGCTCCTAAACTATACCTAACCAACCTAACCTATAATACATGCGTGACTCCCTTACTCTTTTTACTCAGGCATAATAATGGAGACCAAAACCCCTCTAAATAAATTTCTATAGACAGAATATATATATTATATATATATTATATATGTTATATGAATAATAAATATGTAAACTACCCCATTCACAAAGTATTATATATATATAGTTATTACCTTGTTTATCTTTAAAATAACGCAGTGAACGATAAAAAATTGTTTTATTTGCGATATAATAATTAATTATCCAAAAAATTCCATGTGATAATATCACAGTATAGTAAAATATTGCTAAATAAAATATAACAGATAATATTATTATAGAAATATATATATACTATCGAGAAAAATAAATACATACAGTTTATAGTAGATTTTAGCTTAATAGTTTTAATTTATTAATCAATACTCGTATACAGAAAGTGAGTCTAATTCAGTGAAAAGCGATTATTATTTAATAAACCTCATTTAAACTTTATAATAAGTATATATGAGTGAATCCATATATATAGGAACAACCTCACACGTACTTATATTTGAATTCATTTCTAGTATAATAACGGTTAGGTATTTTGATAGCATTAGTCTTGTTATATATACGTGTAGATAGGAGCTTCATAGACTTATTGCAAACTATTTTCTTTTCCCTCTAGATATTTAATGGATCATAACTTTTCTTATATTATATTGTTTGAAATATGGATTTGAGTTGCTCATTCTGATAATCCTACGAGGCGACCGGTTGGAAGACAGGACCTAAAGGAAAAAGCTGAGTGAGGACATAAAGAGACAGTTCGTGATAGAAAGAATAGAGTGAAAAGATAATAGATATCAAAGAGGAAGTGGGAGCGGGGCTGCATAATAGGCAGTAAATGATAGCGGGTTTCTGTGAGGGAGCACAGTTCGCTAGGCTTGGCCCAGTGGGAAACCTCACAATTGACGAACATACCACGTTTATGATCTGGTCGCGTGTGTTTGGTTTGTGACTCGACGTGGTTGCATTTAAGGGTTATGAGGGCAGAGGGGTGTTCTTTGTTCTTTCGACCTAGGTCAAGGGTCAATTCTTCCTTAGAACCGAAATTTTCTTCTTTCGGACTTTTTGACTTTAGGGGTTGTCTCACCTTCCGCGGTCGTGCTTTCCAATTACAGACTAAACCGTAATAGCAAAATTCGAGTTAAGTAATTGATTAGGTAGTATATAATAAGATATGAACGAACTTATCCATAGAATATTATATAATTTGGCATATATTTCGATTGTTATAAGTGAAACAAAGATAGAGAGAGTGGACAAAAAAAAGAAAGGAATTTGTCAACAGGCGGGCTACACGCCAAGTTGATATTAAGAACAATGAAATAAGATTTTGTGGTAATGGTCTCGGCTTATCGAGTATGAGGAGACTATATCATTAATGACCAGAAGCTGTGAGGGATGGAAAAAAAGATCACAAAGAAATTTAGTATATTCATATTGCCTCTGGTGCAGTAAGATTTTAAACTCTAAAAATTTGTTTAGTTTCCAGTAAAATAGTAGTATGAGTTAGTTTAATAAGAGTAGTAAATAGTTAGGTCGATGTTAAAGATTAAAAAGGTCTATCGTTAGGTCTACTACTCTCTACAATCTAGCCTATATTGTGAATTATATTCAATATAGTATTATATACTTTAACAATTTATAGGCATTCTTTCCCTCGTCTCTCCTAAGCTCAAATATACTTAAATGAGAATTCGATAGCTCAATGATATATATCGATAATGGTAATTTAATATATAGTATTATAATCTTTTTATAAAAAAATAATCGATATAATTATATATTGTACATATTATTAAATATTTAAAAAAAAACTTTCTCCTGTTTATAACTTATTTAGCATCGACATTACAGATGACATCCTAGAGTTAGCCTGATGGCATAAATTTAAATAATATAGAGAGATGTTTATTAGTAATCATAAATTTAATAGTAATGGACATATAATATAGTCTAATTTATATACCTAGATTAAACAAAGAATCCTTTCTTTTGAAAACTGTTTTTGCAGAACTACTCTCCTCAGAATTAGTTCCATCATGTTTTATAGCTCAATATACCTCGCAAGAGGCTGTGCCTTTCTCCGCGGGCATAATCCGTCGAGCCTTTCGAAAATAATTTCTCTCTTGAGATTCCTACTCTCGCGCTTGCTGCGATGAAGCGCACCGGGGAGAGAGCTGAGCGAAACACCAGCCTTCTATCTATGGTTTCTTGCGTTTTCTATTTTGGAATGGTGACGATAAGTTTGAAAATTTATCAGGCCTTTGCGAGCGCTCTACTAACACAGCCCCTGCACTATTGCAGGGATATACTGTGCGTGTGTTTTGTATTATTATATAATTAATTTGTATAGATATATATATAATAGTATATAAAACTTAGGAGGTATCAATTAGATATTCGCTATGAGGTCATAAAATTAAATCCCTTGTGATTACGTACATTATATACTTGTTAGTTATCTTATTATTCATATGACTTTATATTATGTAAGAGATTATATTATTATTAATTATTCGATATATTAATTACTATTTCATACCTAGCTCCTTTGAGCTTATTTTGACAACTTTAGGATCCTTTTGGGATTTTAATTGCATAACTGAAGTCTTCTTTCGAGATTCTTTAACAATATCGTAATTTTTATTTAAGGGTAAAGATTGAAGTATTATAGGAAATTATACACACAGAAATAACAATAGTAAGTATGATATAATTCTTTACGGTAGTATGTATAATGACTGATAGCATAATAATTATAAAGTAATTACATATTAGTAATTTAATTTCTGGCAGAAATCTTGAACGTACTATTTATATATGACTTGAAAGAATTTATATATATAGAACCTTAACTTACTATTTATTCTAGTAGCTCAGGAAGTAGTGATATTAGTAGTCTAAAGCATCTGTATATATCCCCAATCTGACCATACGATTCTCATTCATATATACTGATTATTTACTTCATTGATATAAAGTTATCAAAATTATTTGTACTTTGAATAAACATCATGACTAAGTGAAGTAATATAGTAATTTTATGTTACTAAACTATATTATCATAGAGCATTTATCTACTATCTCAGTCTCTAGGACCTAGTGAACTTATCGTATTCAGGATATAAATATTTAGGGTAAATATAAGTGTAATATTATTATTATTATATTGAATATATTATTAAATTAGGATAGTAATCTCTCTAATGTAACAACTAACTTAGGTTATAACTTATGACATTATGTGACTATAATTTCTCAATAAGCAAATTCTTATCTCATTATTATATGTTTTATATATAAGTTTAACTTATTATAATTAGCAGAATTATTGAAAATACTTCAGGAAGAATTTTAATAAATAATGAGACGGAAATATAATATATTAATATTAAAGTATATTATAATATTTTTAATAATATATTGATAAAATAATTATATAATAAATCATTGGAGTGTTATTTAAAAATCTATTGTATATAAGTTGTATATATATATAATAGTATATAAGATAAGAAAAAAAATAAGAGTAACTTTAAAAATAATATGTTATTTTGTATATATTTTATTATATAAATAAATATTTCATGTATAAAGAGAATTTTCATTGAATTATCCAAAATAATATATCATTATCTCACCAATAGCACTAAA
The DNA here is from genome assembly GCA_015478945.1 of Trachelipus rathkii. Lineage (NCBI taxonomy): Eukaryota > Metazoa > Arthropoda > Malacostraca > Isopoda > Trachelipodidae > Trachelipus > Trachelipus rathkii. Next base: position 62,504 of record JABUQX010029901.1, read on the forward strand.
TAGCAATTTAATATGGGGATATTTTAAGAAAGTACGTCAAAGTACATAATCATACCTGTGAATACGATAATTATATCTACAATTATAACACTAATATATTACCATAAAAAAAAAGGTAGTTTTTTATACACAATATATATCTTATTCTTATATATTACAAGTGTATAATTTATTATGAGATAATACAGATAATATGTGATAATAATATGGTTTTAATATGTGTGTATATATATATGAGTATGAATTATATATATATATATGTAGGTTTTAATAAATTAGCGTATACCATATGAATAATAATATTTTAAATGACTATGGTAAACTTATTAGTATAATAAGATAATCATACTATTAATGCTAATACTAAGTAAAAATATAGTAATAGACTATATATATATATATATATATATATATAATATATAGTATAGGTATTAGGCGTAGAAAAAGTAGATAAGTAATGTTGCATTAGTATATATGATTTATAGATCGAATACAGCATAAATTGCTGACCGATATAGCTTACACTGATACACGTATAATAAATGTATATTATTTGTGTGTAAATTAAATAAGATGCAATTATTTATGTTATTTTATTTGGATTATTATCATATGTTAATTGTAGGATTGTAATTGAATATTCGACATAAAACTATATTATGTATATATATATAAGCACCTATTTGCTATTCATTATTATAATATATATATTGATACTTGTTAAAAAGTAAGAGCTAGGGACGAAAAATGATCGCATTTTTTTGCTCCAAGAGAATAGGACTAAAGAGTTTATAGGTAAATGTATAGATGGTAATGTATTACAAGTTATTTTATCAGAAGCGAACTCCATAAGGAATACACTTGTTCTCTTGAAACATTATTAGACTGAATAAAAAAACGAAGATCAGTGATTTGTCAAAATTTGGCAGAACTCCAACCCTGTTACGATATAGAAAAAGTTCATTCTCTCTCTTTATGTGCGAAGCTAGATTGCCGTCTATTGCATAGGCGCTATTTATTAATAGGCCATATTTAATTTTCTACCTGTATATCTCTTAAAAATTCTCCATTCTGTTAGTGCAAAAGTGAGAACCAAGAAAGAAAGGTAAAAGAAAATAACCGCAAAAATTATATCTCGCTTTTACGAGCATAAAAATCCGCAGTGACAGGTTCAGTGTGCTAACAAAAATGAGAATAGCGTGAATATTGTTGGTCAACGTGAATTCTTTAGCTTAGTATAAAGTGTGGGCTAGTATAAAATGAATTCGTTAATGTATATATATATGTAATTATTTAAATAATGTAGGTAAACATAATCTAATAAATAATAATTTTATGAGACACAATATTTATATTAATTCTAATAAGATAAATTAATAATATTTATTAAGTGATAAAGAAAGACACTTGTTAAAGTTTTACAGATAGGATGACACTTAATTTAGTAAATAGCACAAGAAAAACGCGAAATAACGAAAGTATAATATGATTTTTTTAGCGTATTTATTCGTCACTTTAATTGCTTTCATCATGAAAATTATAGTTAAAGGAAGTATCAATCTAATTAAGGTGGTATAAATACATCATATCATATTTAAGTCTAGTACAAATAAATAAAATATAATCGTTGTGAATAAAGGTTTATATATAAAGGTTATGAATTAGCAAGATCATCTCCAAACATTGGTTAATTATTGATATATGAATTTTATGATAAAATTGCCAATGCTTATAGTAATAATAGAAATTCGGCTCTCACTGCCCATAGTATCGACATAGATGGGATTGGAGAGTTTGAGGAGAGAAGAGAGAGACGAATCTAGGAGGATGAGAGAGGGAGGTAAAGCAGAGAAAGATATGTCCACGATAGTGATAAGTATATAACAAGTCGCTTAAGAATTGATTGGATTTATAATAAAGTAATTAAAATATAGATATATTTATAGATATTAGTATAAATCAAGCAGGCCTGGCCCCAATCAAAGCGTATATATATATTATAATTGACAGGAAATATAAGTAATGATATATGAGAATAAATAAATCACTGGAATTTACACCGAAAAATTCAGGGATGTATATAGATTTGATGTAATGTGTGCACACATTTGAAAGTTTCCTTATATAATAATTTGAAATATTATAAATACATTGTAGGTTTTTTTCTTTTTTCAAAGTGAAAGTAATATTAAGTGATTCTTATGGTTTGGATGATGATTGAAAAATCCTTTAAAAAAAATGATGATTTATTCAATAAAATATAAATGTTGTCCGTCTTTGAGATACTCGTTTTTCTATGACAGTTAAAACTTGATCTAAATGAATGAACAGTACACGCACGTTTGCGCCACTGAATTTTCACCCACGTTTTCTTCGGAAAATTCTACATACGCATCGAGATTCTGATTATATATTTTTAGGATAGTAATAAATGGAGGAAAACAGTGGCGGCCTTTTTCCTTAAATTGAATTTTTCCACCCAGCCTTTCTGAAAGTCTGCCCAGTGTTTTAGCTTGGTAAATTATTTGAATTATTCGTGGGTAGGAGGGTTAGAGTTCTGGAGAAGGAGTATTTCTTTAAAAAAGTGATCTATTTTTTTCTGATTTGTGTATCTCACACGAATAGCAGTTGATCGGGGTCCGTGTTGTGTTGATAGAGATGTATTGAGTAGTATTTGTGTCGCACGTTATGTCAAAAGAGTGTGTGCGCATTAAGCACGCAAATGTGTGTTTCGATTATAGATATCTGAAACCGTAGATATAAATTTTAGTAAATGAGTAGTAGAAAGTGACTAAAAAGTGAAAGTGAATATGAGACAAACATGGAAAATTAAAAAAAAACTATGAATTAAAGAGATTATATGATAAACAATCAATTCTAATCGGTCTATAGAAATAATACTGTATAGAGTATGAATGATATATATAAGTTTGAGTATATATTTAGAAAGAGTTAAGGTAGAATATATCAGTCGGACAAAGCCTCTTTCAGACAATTCAAATCGATTTTAAAGTAGGATGGGAGGTATAAGCTAATAAATCGATATGTAACCACCCTTAGATATGATTATTAGGTAATTACTATTAACCTATAGAAGGAGTACAAATATAGTTATGGTTGGGCCACCGCTCCCCGTTACAGAGGTTCACTATTCAAAGTAGATAGTAAGGGGTTGTTACTCACTTTGACGTCTGAGTTTGAACAAGTAAAGCAATAAGGAGAGAATAAAGAACCTTCCTTAACCCGGAACCAATTTACAACCTGGCTCTCGCTTTGATGAGTGTATTGCGTCCTCACACTGAGGCTACGGGCGTATAAGATAGGTAATGATACGCATTATACGAACCTACTCGGCGAGGTACATATTTACAATATATTCTCTACACATAATACACTGCACAAAAGATATATATATATAGAGTTTAGTATATAGTCTATATAGTATATATGATATATATATATAGAAGTTTATACCTAGAGTAACGCCTTTATCAGTGATAGTAATAACTTAGTTTATGAGAAAAATATACATATGTGATCTTGTTCATAATGAAAGATCACATCATAGTGACGACAAAATCCATGATTGTGACTGAAAATATATCTTCTATCTATACTCTCTGTCTGTATTAGTAATATTCTTGTGAGATATATGTTTATGTTTGTGTGATAGGGCTATATAGGATTAGGGAATAAATGTGACGGTACATGATAAAAGATGAGAAGACGTGAAGAAAATGTAGAGGATGAGGAATCACTTACATCTGGTAAGCTCTCAGTACATTTAGTGAATAGATAACAACATTAAATTAATA
>JABUQX010029902.1:5000-18338 GCA_015478945.1 Trachelipus rathkii
TATATATTATATATTATATATAAATATATAAATATATAATTATATATTAGGGATGTGCCAAAGTATTGGTATTGGTATTGGGATTGGCCAGTATTGGGCATTTTTCCGGGTATTGGTATTGGCTGCCAAAGGGCATTGGCATTTAGCACAGGTATTGGTATTGATATTGGTATTGGTATTGGTCAAAATGTATCAATACTGTTCAGTCTTTATAATGCGTAAAATGAGAGGCAAAAGTAAAAATATGTTAATGCTCTTGAAACTTCCGTTCGAGAAGTTTATAAAATATATCTAATAGTTGTTTTTTTTTTCATACATAAAAAATTTACATTATAACAAATTATTAGTAAGTATTGGTATTGGTATTGGTATTGGAATTGGTATTGGTGTTGTTATTTGCTGAAATTGCAATATTGGTATTGGCAGTAGCATCAATGTCGTATTGGTTTTGAGGCCACAAACAAATCTCAATAGTCGCGGGTCCTGGAAAGAAATTCAAAGAAACAAAACAAAAATAATAAACACTATAAAACTCAGGAAAAATCAAACACAAACAACGAAGCAAGTTACACGTAATTTTATTAAAACCACCACCACGGCAAGGTGAACCCCTACCACCAGGTAAACTCACCACTACAGTAAGGTCAACTTTCCCGCAGACCCCTCTCACCCCAAGGTATACCGACACCGCTACCGATCCGGAAATATAATAAATATCGATGAATATTCAAATATTCACCGATATCCGAACAAAAACCTTAAATCTAGAATGAACGTAAGCCTAAATTATATTGCCTTAATACTAAAAATAATATGCAGTTCTCCGATGTACTCCTTCTTTTCTTTATTCTCCAACGTCTAACTTTAATACTCCTTTACTTTTCAGTTTCGTTTTCAACAATATTATACAATTCCTTCTCGATTCTCCACTATATAGTCTCCAATTCTACTCCTTTGCACATTATACTTATCCACACATTATTCAATAACAGTCTTTAAATCAGGTTTCTACAATTTCCACTTTCCTTTCAAACTAGTTAATTCTCTCCTCTTTCTATTCAACTTTCAATTTACTCAACTTCTCTCTTACTATCTCTTTAAGATTCCCTTTGTCAATACTTCTGCTTCTGAGTACTTGTGGATTTGTGGATTAGGCTCCAAAAAAAAACTGCGAAATAGATAAAAAAACATCGCATCAAAACAAAAAAAATAATAATAATAATGAATAATAATAAATAATATAATAAATAATAATAATACTTATAATAATATTTATAATTAATAATAATAATAATAATAATAATAAGGGATAATAATAATAATAATATATATAAATAATAATAATAATAATATGAATAATAATGAATAATATAATAATAATAAAGATAATAATAATAATAATAATAATAATAATAATAAGGATAATAATAATAATAATAATAATAATAATAATAATAATAATAATAATAATAATAATAATAATAATAAGAATAATAATAATAATAATAATAATAATAATAATAATAATAATAATAATAATAATAATAATAATAATAATAATAATAATAATAATAATAATAATAATAATAATAATAAAGATTTATAACTCTTGTTCATTAAATTAAATAATTAAATGTAAAGTATGAATTAAAATTATGAATTACAATATAAAAAATATTTAAATGAGTATGAATGAAATTGAAATAATAATAATATAATAATTAGTAAAAAATAAAAATTCCCTCACCACCGCAAGGTGCTTACCTGGGTGGTTGGCCCAGTTTTTTTTTCTCTTTTCCACACAGAACAACTCAAGCGGAACCCTTCACTCTCGTTCACCAGAATCGAATCAAGAGAAATCAAACTAAGAAAATAAAGGAATGATACCAACAATTATACAACCAATCTAACCTTCATTAAATAAAAAAATTCATCAAAAACCAACATTTAGATTTACCTCATAAAATGGGAGTCAATCACTGGCTAAATGGCTTAAATCGAGCAACGACCCTCTGAACAAAAAGAACTTCTCAGACTTCTAGAAACAGCTTCTTGTGAAACCAGATTCAGACTGAAAATAACATTAACCCTTCAATCAATCATAAAAATAATAATAATAATAATAATAATGAAAAAATAACAATGATAATAAATAATAAATAATGATGATAATAATAATAAAAAATAATGTCATAATTACCTGTTATACGTAAATCGTCAGCACAGTGGAACGTCTACAATTGTTCTTCCTTTTTTTCACACTTATAAGGGGAAAAAAAATAAGAAAAAGTTCGAAAACTGTATAAAGTCTAAATTGTTCCCTTTTATTTAACAAAGTAAATACTTTCTAACTGGAAATATATGAATATCATAAATAAACATATAAAAAAATCACTCTTAATAAAAAAAACACTTATAAAAAAATTGGCACATGCAATGTCATTCCGTGTTGGTGGACGTTCTAGAAGCACCCCTAAAGAAAATAAAAAAAATAAATTATGAGACTAAAAAAAATCCTAAACCTACACTACCACATCCCTCCCACCTAAGTTTGTCTCATAATTTGAACGCCACCAACTTCATTCACTCGCTCTTACATTCTACAATCCTTTTTTCATAATCCAATCATACTCTTCCACTCTGCCTCTACTCCTAGTACAAGGTCTTCTTGTACCTTCTACCTGGACCCTATTACCATTCTCATTCCCATCAACAATCACATCTTCAACTTCTACTATTTCATTCACACCTTCCAATCTAAGTAACTTCTCTGACATATTCGCAATTTCTTTATCAATCTCTCTTACTCGTGCATTCGCTTTTATTTCATTCACTACTTCATCCAATTCCACACAAAATTTACTTGCATCTTCCACTCTCATATTCACACTCCTATCCCTAACATCTCTTAATCCTGCTAACACACTTTCACTCTCGTCCAACGGAAACTTACATAACGTATAGGTCTGATTCAAACTCTGCACACCATTTCCACCATCCCACCAAAACCCTGAAAAATAATTCTCACTCTCATCATCCTCATCAAATAATCCTTTTACTCTATCAGTCTTAATAACTTTACCTTTTCTCTTACATTTCTTCTTCCTACGTTTTTCTATTAAAACCAATTCTTTCCCTTGTAACCACAAATCATTTACTCCTTCCACATTCTCATTCATTTCAGTGTCATTCATCCAAAACTTATACACTGGGTGAGCCTTCAAATATTCAGGCGGCTCCCTCCACGGCCTCAACTGCATCTGATGCGCTCTAAACTCACTCACTCTACCATCTGTCTCACTCTCAAGCACATAACTAACTCCATTCGACATCACTCTTTTCACGACAAAAGGCCCTTCAAACTTTTCTCTCATCTTATTCACATTCAAACGGCCCTTTTCAATCACCTCTTTCAAAACCTTATCCCCTACTTCAAAACTTGCAAACTTTAGACTCCCTTTTCTCCAAACATCCCTATCACTTTCAGGCAATCCTAACCTAGGTTTAACAAACTTCTCAAAATTCATCACATACATACATGGAGACATACCAGTAGCCCTATGTACAGTCATATTATATGCCCATAACACTTTTCCTATCCAATAATCCCATTCATTCTCTCGCTCACTCATCATTCGTAACATCTCACTCAACGTTCGTACAGTTCTTTCAGCCAAACCATTCGAACTAGGCATATACGGGGTAGTCCGCACATGTTCAATCCCCCAATCACTCAACATCTGCTCAAACGCCTGCCCTACAAACTCTGGTCCATTATCACTCAACATACGCTTCGGTTTACATACACACATTGGCAACAAAACCTCTCTCACTACCTTAGCTACATTCGCACTAGTTTTATTCTTCACAGGCACAGCATACGCAAACTTACTCTTATGATCTACCATCACTACCATTCCTACATACCCACATGCAGTCACCGGCAAAGAAACACAGTCAATCACCACTAACTCAAAAGGTTCACTCACATCCATTCTCAACACAGGAGGTTTTACATACATTCTCTGATACTTCCCTTTCTGACACTCTTCACAAGTAGTCGCCACATCCTTCACTATCTTTCGCAACCAAGGGTTAAACACTCTCTCTTTCATACATTCCCACAATTTAAACTTTCCCATGTGTCCATATCTACGATGAATCACTAAAGCCATCCCTACTACCCCAACCACAGAAAACACTGGTACATACAAATCTTCCTCTCGTACTTTCCTAATATAATACACCACATTCTCACACACAACAAACTTTTTCGCAAACACCTTAAAATCGTCTATCAACTGGTCCCATCTACACACTTCCTTATTCGACAAAATACATTTTCTCAACTCACAGACCATAGGACATTCCTCTTGCATCACTTCAATATCTCTCATACTCAACAATTCCTCATCACCCACACCAACTGTTACCATTCCAACGAAATTAGTCATGCATACATCCCCCTTCTGCATTCTAACTATTTCCCGATTTCCAAACCAAACCAACTCAACGTACTTTTATTTCCTAATCTACTGACAACACCATATCATGATCTTAAACAACATTCTATCCAAACAAAAACAAATACGGGCATTCGTTCTTCATAAGCACCCACAAACTATGTCCACTCTCTCTAACATACCTATCTCTACTTTTAACAAAACCTCTTCCCAAGCTACAATTTCTCCTGCCCCAATCCCCTTTATCTTTACACTTGTACTCCTCCTAGGTATCTGCCATGTCATTTGCTCAAGCTCTCGTACCACTGACGCATTTACCAAAGAAATCTGAGACCCAGTGTCAATCAACCCACAATATACCTTACCATCTACCTGCACTTTCACCGCCATTCTACCACTCATCCCATGTTCGCAATACATTACCTCTTTAATCTCCCCAGGACAAATCATTTTCACATCTTCCTCATCCTCAACTACCCAATCTTCTACTCCCTTCTCCAAGACATACTTCCTATCATAATTCTTTTTCTCTATTACCCAATTATAATGTACCCCACTCAAACACTGTAAATGCAGCTCGCCTACACTGTTCCTATCAATCCCCTCACTCCTATAAATTACCGGTCGTTCCCCGCCATAATGCACACACACAACTACTTTAAACAATTTACTCACAACAACCAACACCTCTTGCAACGGAATCACACCTCCATTACACATAGTCTTTAACTCTCTTACATACTGTTGCACCTTCTTAACTCCTATCTGCTCAGGTTTCTTACACACCTCAGTCATAACTTCCCTCCGCAATTCTTCTATACTCTCAGGCACTCTCAAAACCAACCCATCCTTGGCTAGATCCTGTAAACCATACAACACACTTTCGAACATAGAATCACCTCCACCTCGACTTTCTTTCCCTTTCATTAATCCCTTAGGCAAATACTCAGGATCTATCACCACCGTTTCATTCAAACTTTCACTCCCTGGCATTCTCGACATCAAATCGGCAATCTCGTTCCTTTCACCTGGCACATACTCAACCACATAATCAAAATCACTCAAATCTTCCAAAGTTCTCGCAAGCCTACTATCAACTGTCCTCATTCTCTGCAAATACACTAAGGGTTGATGGTCCGTTCGCACTACAAACTTAATCCCATACAAAAACGGACGCAACGATTTCAGACAAAACCTCAAAGCAGCCAACTCTCTTTCAATCGTAGAATACTTTCGCTCCGTCATACTAAAAGCTTTCGAAACATATGCAATCACTCGTTTTCTTTCAATCCCATCAATTACCTGCTCTTGCATCAAACAACCTCCCATACAATACCCACTTGCATCCGTATACACTTCCAAGGGTTTAGCATACTCACTATAATCTGGATACGCCAGCTCTACATCTTTCGCAACTTCAGATTTCAACTTTTCAAACGCTTCATTCATTCTATCATTTCACATTTCACAATCGTACTCTTCTTTTTACCAGTCCATTCAGTCAAAGGTTTCATCACACCAGAACAATCTTTCATAAACTTCCTTCCAAACTCTACCAAACCTAAAAATCCCCTCAACTCTCGAACATTCCTTGGTTTCGGAAAATTCCTAACTTTTTCAACAAACTTCTCCGCTTTCTTTAACCCAGTCGCACTAACCTTGTGTCCTAAAAATTCAACCTCATCCGCAAACCATTCACATTTCTCAACTTTCACTTTTATACCTACATCCTCCAACTTTTTCAACACATCATTCACTAACTTCAAATGCTCAGAGAAAGTCTCAGTCATCACTAATATATCATCTATAAACACCATCACATTCTTACTAGGAAAATCATTCATAACCACATTCATCGCCCTCTGAAAAGCTGCCGGAGCATTGGCCAACCCAAAGCTCAAATTCCGAAACTGATAATGCCGCTTAGCAGTCGAAAAAGCAGTCACACACCTACTATCCTCTTCCACTGGCATCTGATAATATCCACGCACCAGATCCATTTTCGTAAAGACTTTCATCCCATACATACTATACACACATTCTGACACTACACACATAGGAAACCTATCTTTCACAGTCTTTTCATTAACCTTACGATAATCAATACATAACCTCAATCGTCCATCAGGCTTTCTTACAGGCACAATCGGACTATTCCATGGACTCACACTCTCTTCCAAAACACCGATTCGTTCCAACTCTTCACACTGCTCTTCAATCTCATTCGCAACTGGGGGAGGAAAGTGACGAGGTCGCTGGTATATGGGGGTATCTTCCGATAACACAATACGGAATTCAGGCAACTGCGCCTTCCCAAAATCCTCATCGCTTTTGCTTAGCACTTTCCTCCTTTCCCACAACATTCGTACAATCTTTTGTCTCCTTACTTCATTCAAACCTTCAGGCAACTGTATTTTCTCAACCATCTCATCATGCACCCAATCTTTCCTCTCAATATCACCAGCAAAAACATCACATTCTCTCTCTCTCTCGAGTTCCCTATAATCAAAACAGAATACAAACTACCAACCCTTATTCCTCTCACTCTCTTCTTTTTCACATCAGGCACCTTTTGCATACATACTCTAGGATTGTCCATATCTAATATACCATCAAATACATGTGCAACCCTTTTCACTCTATACTTCGCATCATAACCATCCACCAGAAACATGCTATTCTGGTCGACATCCACACCTACATTCGCATTCCAACCTACCTTTACACTTACCACACCATCCGCTTTCAAAGACATATCTTCCAGAGCAAACACTTCCACACCTTTTACCAATTTCACCTTTACATCCCCTACCTTATTCACATACATCTGACATTTCCCATCCTTATTCACCTTTTTCTCTATCATCATACGATCAGGATGGATAATCATCCCATTCATACTTAAAAACTTATACCCTAACAACAGATCATACTTCTCATTCTTACTATCAATAACATAGAACTCACCTTCTTCCATACTTATACCTCCAATCTTAACACTCTCCCTAAATTTTGTAACGACCGGTATTACCATATTACTAATCCCCTTAATATTCCCTTTTCCAGACTCTTTCTGATCTTCCCGTATATTCATCCTATCATACGCACTTTTATACACTACACTGACCATACACCATACACCCAGTATCAATCAAAGCTCTCACTCCAATTCCTCCGCAATAAACCTTAATAGTCATGCACTCATCTACCGGACCAGCCGAAAATACATCCGCACTTACAATCCCTTCCCTAGCAACACTCAGCCCCTTTCCACCACTTAAGGATCCACCAGCTGTAAACCCTACACTGGCTCGTTTCCCGGACCAGTTCCCCTTACCTGATTATTCATACCTACTACTTCATTCACACTTACATTTCTAGTACCACCTACAGCTGAACCATTACCAACAACATTTCCATTAACCGCATTACCACCACCACCAGCAACTACATTTTGATTCATTTGCATCATCCCAGGTTGTCTTACTCCCCAACACCTACCAGCCACGTGCCCTACCTTCCCACATAACGTACAGGTATTTCTAGGGAACCTGCACATCCTCGAAAAATGACCCTCAGTCCCACAATTCCCGCATACAGTCTTCCTTACATTCACACCTTGCTGACAATCTCTTACCCAATGATCTATCCCTCCACATCTCCTACATCCGGCCCTTTGAGGGTCTGTGCAATTCATAGCCATATGGCCCACTTGCCCACAACTAAAACACGCACCATTTGCCCATCTACATTCTGAAATCAAATGTCCCATCTTACCACACCTAAAACACTTCACATCCATACCCCCTGCATTCTCTCTGTTCCATGTCCGATTCATATTCTCTCTCACATTCCCTTGATTGTACCCAACATTCTCTCTCATGTTCGTATTACCAACTGGTGTTCTGCTTGCACTCATCGCATTCGTACCTCCTGCATTCACCTGTCTTTCATTTTCACCCCCATAGAAATCTTCTAAGAATTTTACCATAACTTCATACGGATTGGCCCTAAGAGCATCCCTATAAGACTTATACTGTGGCACTGGTGAAGCCCTTTCATTCATTCCCCTACCACTGTACACATCATGCCTCTCATACTCCTCTTTATCTCTTTCATTCTTTTCAAATTCACGATCTTCTACTATCTCTAATACATCCCTCCACTGCAATCGTTCCCTACTCCACCTCATTTTCTCTTTACGCCTCGCATTTATAAACTCTGCCACTGGAGCAGGGATCGTCTCCAGAAATTTCTTCATCAACATTTTGTTTTCATTTATCCCCTCATCCCCAAACTTCACTCGAGCCAATGTTTCCAACCTATGCGCATAATTATCCAATCTTTCATTCTTTCCTCTCCTAGCCTTATCAAAGTCATTCACCCGTCTATACTTTACACCCCCCTTAACTCTTTCAACCTGTTCCAACATTCTTTCTTTTACAACTTCATACTTCGGCTCACCCACACTCACAATAGCCTTGTAAAAATCAAACATTCTCCCTTCCAAAAACTCACCTAACTCTTTAACCCAAAACACCTTATTTTCATCAAATTTTTCTTTACAGTAACTCTCATACTCTCTAAAAAATTCACACACATCCTTAGTTCCATACACATTATATTTATTAATCTTCGGAATGTCCCTAATAAGGACACTCCGTGCAACTTGAACATCATCTCTCGAGTCTTCCGACGTGGTACCCTCATCATAAATCTCATTCAGTTCCTCATTCACACTACTATATAAAGAATCTATACTCTTACCTTTTGCTATCACTCTTCTTTCATGTCTTCTATTCTTCGACGTCTTCTTCTTCTTCTCATCCTTCTTCTCTTTTTTCTTTTCTTCTTTCTCCTTCTTCTTTCTATTTTTATCTTCTTTCATTTTCTCTTTATCCATATCCTTCTCATCCACATCACTTACAATCTTTTCCTCTTCCAAATCGCTCTCTCCCTTCTGTAAATCTACTATCTTTGGAGTAGAGGTTACTCTCTTTCGCGTCCCTTTCGTTCCAATCTCTTTTGCAAACCTCTTATTCAGTATATCATCCATTCTTGCTTCCATTCTCATTTCCATTTGTTTTTCTCTCTCCTGCATTCCTTCTTCCATCTCTCTCAGTCTATCAATTAAGTCCTCATTCTCCTTCTCTTTCTTCCTTAATGCCTCTTTCAGTCTCTCTACTTCCAATCCCAATCTCACTTCCTCAGGTGTAGCCATCTTACCTGCTATCGTCTATGTCCCCCTGGTCCTCCGTCGATGCCCCACGTTGGGCGCCAGAAATATGTCGTGGTTTTGAGGCCACAAACAAATCTCAATAGTCGCGGGTCCTGGAAAGAAAACTAAAGAACAAAAACAAAAATAAATAAACACAATAAAACTCAGGAAAAAAAATCAAACACACGAAACAAGTACACTATTTTATTAAAACCACCACCACGGCAAGGTGAACCCCTACCACCAGGTAAACTCACCACTACAGTAAGGTCAACTTTACCGCAGACCCCTCTCACCCCAAGGTATACCGACACCGCTACCGATCCGGAAATATAATAAATATCGATGAATATTCAAATATTCACCGATATCCGAACAAAAACCTTAAATCTAGAATGAACGTAAGCCTAAATTATATTGCCTTAATACTAAAAATAATATGCAGTTCTCCGATGTACTCCTTCTTTTCTTTATTCTCCAACGTCTAACTTTAATACTCCTTTACTTTTCAGTTTCGTTTTCAACAATATTATACAATTCCTTCTCGATTCTCCACTATATAGTCTCCAATTCTACTCCTTTGCACATTATACTTATCCACACATTATTCAATAACAGTCTTTAAATCAGGTTTCTACAATTTCCACTTTCCTTTCAAACTAGTTAATTCTCTCCTCTTTCTATTCAACTTTCAATTTACTCAACTTCTCTCTCTATCTCTTTAAGATTCCCTTTGTCAATACTTCTGCTTCTGAGTACTTGTGGATTTGTGGATTAGGCTCCAAAAAAAAACTGCGAAATAGATAAAAAAAACATCGCATCAGAGCAATCAAAACAAAAAAAAATAATAATAATAATAAATAATATAAATAATAAGATAATAATAATAATAATAATAATAATAATAATAATAATATAATAATTTATAACTTAATGAAATAATAATAATAATAATAATAATAATAATAAAATAATAATAATAATAATAATAATAATTTATAACTTTAAATGAAATAATAATAATAATATAATAATAATAATAATAATAATAATAATAATAATAATTTATAGAATTAAATGAAATAATTAAATGACTCAATGAATAAAGTATGAATTAAAATTGTGAATTACAATATAAAAAATATTTAAATGAGTATGAATGAAATCGAAATAATAATAATATAATAATTAATAAAAAATAAAAAATACCCTCACCACCGCAAGGTGCTTACCTGGGTGGTTGACCCAGTTTTTTTTCTCACAGAATTCAAGCTGAATGAGCCCTTCACACCACGAAGCAAATTCAAACTAAAAAGAAAAACAACTTTATACCACCAATTCAGCATTCAAACAAGGAAAAAAAATCACATCCGTAAAATAACATTTATACTTACTTTATCCAAATGAAACTCAGCCACAGACACAGAACCAAGAGATTGAATCGCTGAACAGAAAGAACTTCTCCAGACTTCTAGACTCAAACTAAAAAAAAGACATCAACCCTTCAATCAATCATAAAAAGAATAATAATAAAAATAAAAATTTTATAATAGTAATAGCCAAATAATAAATAATGATAATAATAATAATAATAAAATAATAATAATAATAATAGATACTCACACCTTACACCTTGAAATCTTCACTTCGTCAACCAAAAACAACGTCCACAATAACACCTTCAAAGCTTCAAACGAAACGAAACGAATCAAACTAAAAAACAACAAAAAGCATTCATGTACAAAACATTCAATAAAAAATAAATTAATAATAAATAAAGAAAAATAATATAATATAACAAAAGAATAATAATAATAATATAATAAATATATAAATATATTACCTCTCAAACGTAGAACGTAAGATCGTGAAATGTCGACGTTTATTCAAGCTCACGCTCCTTTATATCAAACGTCTAAAAAGAAAAAAGTAAAACAAAATGTAAATAATGATAAAAGCAAAAAACAAAACAAAAACAAGCTAAAAATTACTTACTGGTTGTTCATCTCCTCGTCGAAATTTAGAAAAAGCGGGGAGGGTTTAGGAAGAACTTAGCCAAGGGAGAGGGGATGTAAGGGGCTTGTTACACCTGGTTTAATGAAATATGAACAATTTCAATACCATAAGCCATAAGATTGTTATACCATACTTTTGGTAGATAGTAACTACGACATTTTGTAAATTGGAAAAGTTAAAACCAGGACGTTATTATTTGTTTATCTTATTTATATATTATTCATACTATCATTTTATTTTATTTATAAACTGTATTTTATTATTCAAACTTCATAAATATCACAAAGCATTTTGGAACTTTTACCAATGTTCTCATCAATTTTTTTTTTTTTTTTTTTTTTTTTTTTTTTTTTTTTTTTTTTTTTTTTTTTTTTTTTATTAAATTTTTTTTTTTTTTTTTTTTTTTTTTTTTTTTTTTTTTTTTTTTCTTTTAAATATGATTGTTGACATATCTTTAATTATACAGTAATAGAATTTTATACTGACTTTAGTAAATAAATTTTTACTTATATTGTTACAGAATTTCCATTTTTTGTTATTCTTTTTTTTTTTAATCCGCTTTATAACATTTTTTTTGAGACTGTAGATAGGCGAGGTGGCATCATGTCTGCTGCTTGTTAACTGAATGTCTTATTACATCACTCGTGAGGTGAGTGAAATTCTTTGTTAAAAATTTATTTAATGTAATTATTTAATTATGATGTGCTGCATAAACTTTGAAACAAATAAAAAGTTAAAAAATGTAAAAACTATAAAACAATTAAATTTGTGTTGCAGTGCATTGCCCCGACATCATCATTAGCTTCTCCCCAAGTGTACAAAAGGAATTAGAAATCCCCTCACTGTACTCAAAGGGTTAGTCTCTTGACTTTTATAAATTTAACTATAATTATATAAGCTAGATTTATAATATATTAATATATATTATACTTCTAGGGACCCAATACTGGGCTGGGAAAAACTTCCTTCACGGATCAATTATCCACTCTGGGCCTGTGAAAATTACTCCTGCCCCAAAAGTGATACTGTTTAGTGCCTTTCAAGTGAAAAATTACCAAAACTTTAACAGTCCGTCTTAACCACAGCATAGTCTGCAGCTATTACTGGGTGAGATGACTGTATTTGAAAACATTTAAGAAAATGCACTAAATAGTTACCCCTATCAGTTACATACCTCATGAGCAAGCCCAGAAATCAAGTCAAAACTATGGTTTGAATAAGAAATTGAATGATGTCCTAAATAATCAATTTTATGGCCTAAAGAATTAAATGATGTCCTTAATAAATAATTAATCTTAAGATAAGTTTATTTGTGATGTATATTTTTGAATTTTGAACACTCTGTATATACGTGTGAATGTTTGTTTGAAAGTTCATTCCACACATTCCAACCTGAATTACACTAAAGTCTTGAACCAGATACCAGGAATCACAGAAACACAGAACACTGATAATTTATTAAAATTAAGTCCTGAAAGTATGTGCGTTCCATAGAGTTCGCCCATACTTCATTTGTAAAATAAAACCTAACTATTAAGTACCCTAACCTTAAGTCTGTATAACCAATATTCTAACCTGATGGTTTCCCTTAACCTTAAATTAAAAATCTTGTATAAAAAAATATATTCCAATTAATTATAA
>JABUQX010029903.1:7500-22500 GCA_015478945.1 Trachelipus rathkii
GATTCCTAAAGATGACACATTTGAAACTTTCCTCGAAGGTATGGCAATGAATTATCCATAAGTCGTGAGTTGATTATTTATTAAACTTAAATATTGTTAATTGTTTACTTAAAGACAAACTATCTAGGTTAGGTCTAGGTTCTACGGAATCCAATCTGGTTAGGGTTCATTGCTGTGCAACGTGTATCCATATAGGTTAGGTTGCATTGCTGTGCAACGTGTATCCATCTAGGTTAGGTTGCATTGCTGTGCAACGTGTATCCGTATAGGTTAGGTTCAACTTTACCCCCTTTTAAGTTTAGGTTAGGATAAAGTGAGGTTAGGTAGACACAGATTTAATATATATATATATATATATATATATATATATATATATATATATATATATATATATATATACCTATATATATATATATATATATATATATATATATATCATTATATCGATATCGATATCGAATATCAAAGGTCAGACAAAGGTTAGTTTTACCCATATATATATATATATATATATATATATATATATATATATATATATATATATATATATATATATATATATATATATATATATATATATATATATATATATATAGGGCTGTATATATATATATATTCTTGATTTTTTTTTGTTTTGTTTTTAACATATTGCTAGTATATGATACTAACAATGAATTTCAGTGGTGATGGACGTGATTCAAGTTCGAAATATTTTAAATAATTATTTAAAAATCATTATATCAATAAAATTTTAAAAAATGAAATATCTCGAAAAGTACGACACTTACAGAAAAACAACATATTTGGAATCAGCGTAAAAGACTTATTATAAAAATGTAAAAAAAAAAAAAAAAATATATATCTATATTTTTTCAAAATGAAATATCTCGAAAGTACGACACTACAGAAAAACCAATTACATGTTTGGAATCAGGTGAAAAGCTTATTACAAAAATGTAAAAATAATAATAAAGCAAAAAAAAAAAAAAAAAAATTAGGGGCTCCGAGCCGACGGGGGGACAGAGGGGACGCACCATACCCCCGTAGAGGGGCGGAGGGGCCCCGCGACACCCAAATAAAGAGCGGGGTTCGGGAGACCCTCCCGGAGAAATGGTCTACCCTGTCGTTCCCCGGAAGGCGAAGCCCCGACTCCTGCCATCTTTGCGGTTTACCCTTGGGTATTCCTTTAGTTAAAAAAAAAAAAAAAATTTAAACTGACGGAGTTGTAAAACGTAACTGGTCCTATATATTTTTAAACATTGCCCGTCACCCCTTAAATTGACTGTTAGGATCATATACTAGAAATATATAAAAAAACGCAAAAAAAATCAAAACTGACGGAGTCGTAAAACATAACAGGTCCTATATATATATATATATATATATATATATATATATATATATATATAGTGAAGTGTTTAAGTTAGTTTCCCCAAACGAAAATATTTCTAGAATAAACCATAAAAGCAAAAGTAACAAATATCACAAAGTCTATTAAATTTAAAAATGACTTATTTTCCTTATTCAGATGTTAATAATTAAAAATTGTATATTAAAAATATTACATTTGTTATATTATATTATAAATATTATCAATATTTGATAAAAATATATATATTTTATAAAAACTTAGTTTTAAGCAATAATAATGAACTTTTAACAATAAACTCCATCTTGTGTTTATATTATGTTCAGAATGTGAAGGCAAACGCCATCTACCGAGAGCTTCGGCAATGTTTCATTTTATTATATTTACAAAAATCCATTTTTAGAAAAGTTAGACCATAAAATATAATTTTTTTAAATGTATATAAAATATTATAATAAAAATAAAAATAAAAGTTATAAATTTGTCAAATGTAAATATTAATAATATTTGTATAAAAACTTGATTATTATTTATGTAACTTTTTTTATTATAACTTTGTACGACTTTTTCGTTAAAAATAAATAATCTGGTGTTTCGCTTTTGTCTTATTAGCCTTTAAAGAGATAATTCGTAGCGCTTTGCTACCACTAAAAGATAATTTGCTAATATAGAACAATAAGCTGAAATATCAGATCCGACCTACGAAGCCAGGAAGAAGAAGCTCTACAAGAAGTTGGACTCCCTCGTCTCTCTACTAGAAGTTGGACTGCCACGTCTCTCTACAAGAAGTTGGGCTGCCTCGTCTCTCCCCCGGAGTTGGACTACAAGATCTCCGACTGGCCCTACTTCTCTCCCTCTCTCTGAGCCTACCAAGAGGCTTAGAAACCTCCTCAGGGTTACCAAGAACCCTTTGGACGATCTTCAAGAGGTTCTCCTGTCGGTGGATGGTGATATCTTCGCCTGACCTCCGAGATCCTCCAGTTAGTCTGCCACCTAAAAAGTAGTTTAACTACTAAAGAGATAATTTCGCAGGTAGCCGCTGAGGTTACCTGTCATAGAGATAACTACAGAGAGTATTTTATATACTCTCTGTCCCTTCCAGATTGTCCCAGAGTTGGCCAGAAGAACACCCAGCCTCCTGTTTAGCCAACGAGCTCGTGCAAATCAGCATACCCTCTCCGACAACCTTCGACCGCCTTTGCCTTAGCCGGACTTAATCCGAACCAGTCGACGGCTTGTCCTGAAGTGGAACAGACTCCTACAGAATTACTGATCATCCTCCGTCGCTATATAGTTGTCATACCAGATAATAGAATACCATATAGAGCGGTGACTATATAATTAATATATATATATATATATATATATATATATATATATATATATATATATATATATATATATATATATATATATATATATATATATATATATATATAATATATATATATATATATATATATATATATATATATATATATATATATATATATATATATATATATATATATATATATATATATATATATATATAGCAGAGATCACTAGCCGCCCGCAATGCCAGATTTAGCTACTTTACGGCAATAATCTGTAAACTTGGGTATAATTTTAGCCTTTTTAGCTCTTTTTGGTTTTGTTTTAGCCACTTTCGGAATTCTTAGTATTTCATTGCAAATGTTGCAATTTGCATATATAAAATTTCGACTGGTTCTTCAATATGTAGAAGCTTTTTTTATACTCATCTTCCAAGCTTTCCGAAGAATGACTTGAGAAGATAGTAATGGGGCTAGCTGTAGTTTCATCACTTACAATATGTCCAGATGTATACTTTTCTTATTGAACTTCTTGCAACCCTTTAATACAAATGGTCACGTTGCAGAGTGCAGATTTAGCTTTTGTTGCTGATCTTCAGTTAAGCTTACCCTGTAGATAAAATCAGCATAAACTGCAGCTAGTAGAATATCACTGTTAATGAGAGAAATTTCTCTTTAAACCTTTTAGTCTTTTATTTTTTCAGATTCTTAAATATAGATAGTATAAGGTTGAAGGCTGAATTTATTAGAATATAATCCAAATTGAAACATAAAGTGCACGTTAAAAAAACTTCGAAGTTTGCAATTGCATGTTGTGCTGTGGAAGTCGCAGGTCAGTGAACTTGTATGAAGTGATTGAAGTCACTCACAGAGTCACAATTCACAACTTTGTCAGTTCAAAATTTTCCGACTCCAACTCCGGCTCCGACTCCGACTCCAACCACTTCAAAATTACCGACTCCACTCTCTTCAAAATTACCGACTCGCAGACTCAGCGACTCCGACTCCACAACCCTGCTCTAGCGCCGGCCATTGTAATACCTATAGAAAAAGAGATAGTGCGACAACGCCACGTTGTAGAGAAAGAGGGCCAAGGAGTTTGAAAGCCGGGGACAGTTATTAGTCGTTTAGCCTTAGACTCAACAATATTCAAAAGAAAGGTAGAATCGGAGCCTCCAAAATGTGAAAACGTTACTCTATTAAAGGATCAATAAGACCCTTATATAAATGGAGTAACAGTTGAGAAGAAAATATTCACGCAACCTGGATATCACCCCAAGTTATTTTGAGGCCACCTTAGCAACCGTAGTGATATGAGGTTTCCAAGATAATTTTTTATTTATGTTCAGCCCCAGAAAGATTGTGCTTTCACAAGTGAGACGAGAGAGCCGTCGAAGAAGATAGGAAAGATTATGATTGAGTTTTTAAAGAATTGAAATTCAGAATTTTTGGTGACCCCACCGAGAAATCTCACCCAGATCGGCAAGAATAGAATCGGAAAGCTAAAGTTGAAAGAGGGAGCACATTTGAAATGAGTGGAATAATAGAGAGTTATGTAATCGTTATAAGAGTAAGCAGAGTTAGAAGTGCAGGTGAGAAGATCGTTGATGAAAAGAAAGAATAAAGTTGGAGATAAAACATCACCTTGAAGAAAACCACAATTAAAAGGAAAGAGCGAAGAGGTTGTTCAATCAAAGGCGAGTGCTGATTTGGAATGATTTGTGAGAAAACTAGATTTAAGTAAGCAAAGAGAAGGAGAAAACCCAAAGGAAGGGAGTTTATATATATAGTAACATAGGCTATACCCGGTCAAAAAAAATTTGGTGTCAAACGCCGCTACACAAGAGTTACCGTAGTTTCAAGTTCAGAAGACCAGAAACCAATGAGGTAGTAAAGTATGTCACTAGTTGACCTCGAGCATCGAAGCCATACAGGTGATCTTAAAGAAAAGAATGAGATTCTAGATCATCCAGGAAATAAGAGTTGAGGAGAGTTTCAAAGATTTTAGTCAGAATCCAAGTGAGGGATATTGGACGATAATTAGTACGCTTCCAACAAAGAGGAAAAGTATATATTAAGGTATAGAGGGTAGAATCGAGAAGGGGCAGGCGCAAGCAAAAAAGCACTTTCTCTCAAAACAGTGAGAGAATATCATCCGGCCACTAGCTTTCCTGACGTTCATGTATATCGATTATCCTTTATTTTTTATATATAATTTTTTTTGTGCAGGAGTTGTAAACAGAAATGGCTTCAGGGAAACATCATTCAGAAAAGGTTGCAAAATTTGTACTAAATTATACACCAAAATTTAAAATTGGCAATAGTGTTATAAAAATGCTTTAAATGTAAAACATATATTTCAATAACTTACTTCATACTTAAATAACTGAGATGTTTTGGCAAAATTTATAATTGTGCTTTTGATTGAACTAATGCATTTCATATTAATGTTCCAATTTCTTTGATTTTCATGTCGTTTGAATATTTTTTTTATTAATCTTCTTAATTATTGTGAGGTGACTGAGAGTGCCACGCCATTTTATAGTGGTGCTATCGTGAGTGTCATACCAATTACCCCTGCACTGACTGAGTGTCACGCCATTTTGTCGCGGCGCTATCGAGAGCGCCATACCACTTTATCGCGGAACTGAATGAAAGTGCCACAACTATATATTAATTGTGACATCCTATTTGTGGTTTAGCTTATTTGAGATTTAAGTGTTATTTGTTCTAGTTGTATATGTCATTTATTGATCCAGGGCTGCGGAGTCGGCTCGGAGTCGTGGAATTCGGAGTCGTGGAGTCGTGCAATTTTCCCGGAGTCGGAGTCGGAGTCGAAAACTCTGTGCAAGTGGAGTCGGAGTCGAAGATTCCTGTGTAAGTGGAGTCGGAGTCGGAGTCGGAGTCGGAGTCGAAACAATTTAGAGAAGCTATTATTATTATTAATTAGATATTTATTATTAATTTTTTATTATTATTATTTTATTATTTGTTATTATTATTATTATTATTATTATTATTATTATTATTATTATTATTATTATACTATTATTTTTTTATTATATTATTTTCTTATTATATTAATCTATTATTATTATTTATTATTTTTATTTTTTATTATTATTATTTTTTTATTATTCATTATTCTTATTATATTATTATTGATTATAAAAAGTTTTTGATTTAAAAATTCTGCTGGATAGTTTCTTGTAGAGCAATATCTTTAATTTCCTTAAACAACTTTTGGTGATAGTTTACAATGAAGAGATATATTTACATAGATCTTCCGAGCGTCTTTCGTCTCAATATACTTGAGAACTAGCTTCATCTCAAATAATTATTGTTACCTCTTAATTATAATTACAACATCAAATGTTTATTTTGAATTAGTTTAAAAAACACATCTAAAAAGCAATGCAGAATTTATAATACTTCAACAGGTTTAAAGACAAAATTCATCTCTTTCAAACTTTTAGGTGTAATGCCAGAATAAAATGGTAAAAAAAAACCCGGATGAATTCATGGGCTGTGATTGGATGTAGAGATGTTGAATAGCCCTGTCGAGCATCCTATTCCTTGTGTACACAAAATATTAGTCGACGTACAGTCCTAGTCAGTGGCAGTTAAATTTGGTACACAGCGTGCATGGTTGTCAGGGACAAAGCATCTTTGTGCTAAAGGAGATTGACAGTGTTTGTGGACAATCTATGTATAGTCTGACTTTAATTTTTGAGGTGTCTTTAGTTTGAGGTGAGAATTCAAAATATTACGAAGGCACTTCTCTTCCTTTTGACAAATAGCATTGGAAGTTTTGAAGAAGAAATTTATCGTTTTTACTTTCTTTATGATATAATTTTGTAAGGGTTTTATTAATTAAATTTTCAACTGAATATTGAGGATGATCACAGTTAATTAAATTCTACCTTAATGCTGCAAATTTCTTCATCAAAGTTTTCCACAAGTTGAACATAGGTTGTAATGTTCAGTAAACTAAAATTTTTACGATAGATTCTTTGATAACTAGTCGTGAATAGGATCATAGTTATATACAGACCGATTATCAGTAAGCTTTGACATGTAATGCTGTAGATAATGAGCTGTCAGAAATTAACAATTGATTTTGCACTCAAAGGCAGATGGCAAATTTGAACTCTCAAAATCAGGCTAACTTTGAAACTCCAAAGGCATGACAACTTTGGAACTCCAAAGGGATGCCAACTTTTGAATCCCAAAGGCAGACCAACGTTGGAAACACCCAAATGTTAAAAACGGGGGTTAAAGTTAGTTTGTTTCAAGAGGATTTTGTTTTTACAGATTGGATATAGAAGTCAGCAAATGAGTCCAAAGTGGTTGAGCCCATCAGGCACTTCCATCAGTTTGTAGATATGTGTTTTCTTTAAATTTAAACGGAGTGTTTAAGTACAACAAATTAATAAAAGGTTTTTCATATGTTGTTCTGATATTCTGGTGGGGGTCATGGTTTATTTATCAACATTCAGGTTATTATTGTCATCCGGCTATCAAGAACCGGTACATTTAATGGAAAGGTTGGTACATCAAGTGAGGCGAAATATATTATAGTGGGCTTCAGTTTTAAGTTTGTAATTTTACCTGATGTTTCATTAATTTGATATTAACTATGAAAAGAGTTAGTTAAGATATGGGTGGATAATGTGTTCAAGAATATTGGGCAATTTTCGATGTGAACCGTTCGCATAGATATTACAGGTCTCAAAGATGAATTTTCTGAGTTTTTGTGATATTTGAGCTTCCACTATTATATTTATAATATTACTATTATATATATATTATATATTATATATTATATAATATAACTATATATAACTTTATATATATAATATATATATATATATATACTATATATATCATTATACTATATATATACTATATACTATAATATATATATATATATATCCTAAAATTAGCTTTATAGTTTTTTTAATTTTGTCAGAAATTCTTTTGTTTTATATTTCATAAGCGATTCTGAACTCTTGAATATTAATACTATTATTTTTTATTTTTATTATTATTTAATTATTAATATATATTATTCATTATTATTACTTATTATTAATTCTTATTATTTATCTATATATTATTATCTATTATTATTATTATTATCTTATTATTATTATTATTATTATTCATTATTATTTATCATTTTTATTATATTATTCAATTATTATTATTACATTATTATTAATTATTTTTATTATATATTATTATTTATTATTATTATTATTGCAACGAATATTAACTGTTAATTATATAATGGCTGTTTTATAATAAAAATAAAAATAATTGCATCTATTAATTACGTCATCATTCATATGTTTCCGATGAAATATATTTGTTTGAATTGTGTTCGCTGCATCCCTTATGTCTTTACGGTATCGATAACCAGATATAGCTTTGGAGATTGACTTCATTGGAAAGTGGTGATAGTTTTTTACTTTCTTTACAAAAGCAAGGAAAAAAAAAATTGTTGAAACATACCAAATGTTTTACTGTACTCATGTAAGCACTATCTGAGTCAGAGTTGAATTTTGAATTTGCTGCTGGAGTCGCGAGTCGGAGTCAGAGTCAAAATTTTTGTTTAAGTGGCAGCTCGGAAGTCGGAGTCGGATCGAAATTTTTGTTTAGTAGGAGTCGGAGTCGGAGTCGGAGTCAGAACACAACACACCTCGAAATTGAGATCGGAGTCGGAGGTCGGAGTTCGAAAAATTTATTTTACGACTCCGCAGCCCTGATTTATTCCAAACGTCATCGTTATCATAAACGCCATTGTATTGAATGCCATTGTTGAATGACAACGGTTATTCATCTAGTTTGACGTCGTCATTCATTTAAATGTCATTAAATTACCATGGTCATTTATTTTAATTGATTATAAAGAACGTTGTCATATATTTTTCACATATTTTTCTTAACTATCATTTAAATTTTGTAACGTCATTTTGTATAAATGAAATGAAATTTTTGTTGTTAAGTTTTAACCATAATTATTCTTTCTTTCTTTGTTACAATTTACCTGGTTTTCCCACCGTCAGATTTCAGATTCCCTTTGATTTAACTTTTTTAACATATATATCTTTTTGGGTGATTTTCATTTAAATTTTAATTGGTTAACTATAGGAGTGGACACGCGTTTTGAGTTTGTTATACATGCACCTCTCTTACTATCCAAAACGCAAACTCACTTGTTGAAATCATTTTTTCAAACTACGTTAAAAAACTATTTGCATATCCTATTATGTTCTTTCCTACTGTTTTCTTTCATTTCCATCATTCAAGCTGTTTCAACTCATAAATAACTTTTTTCCTTATGAGTTGATAATAATCTATGCATTGTTGATATAGTTTGAGTCATAATTTAATTATAGTTTTATAAATACGACACTTTGTAAACTGTTGTGTTCTTCAAATGTTTCATAGTAGGTTGTGTATGTGTTTGTAAATCGTGATTGAATATGATTTGAATGAATTAACGTCAGTGTCTAGGGCAAGGTGGTGAACACTACAAAATTCGAAAATTTTGAAGTGTAGATCCAGAGGTGCACTCAACCTTACTTTGTCATATATTTATATATTGATTTTTTTATCAAAAGATACCAATCCTTTGATTTTCTTTGGTCAATATATAACCATATTAGGGAGATCAATTACGATGCTTGTAGCATTTATTATAACAGCATCTTTACCATGATTGTATCAGAAAGGTGAGCATGGCCCATACCTCTTATAATATGCGGTAATTTACGTCCACTGTCTATCTGGCTAACCACTATTGTATCCAAGCATCAGGTCGTGTGAGTGTTAAGTGCATTCGCGGTTAGGAAAAAGTGTAGATTATTGGTAGTTGCTGGGAACACCCTTCACCCCCATCCATATACCAAATATGTTTGTTCTCGT
This sequence comes from Trachelipus rathkii, assembly GCA_015478945.1. Taxonomy (NCBI): domain Eukaryota; kingdom Metazoa; phylum Arthropoda; class Malacostraca; order Isopoda; family Trachelipodidae; genus Trachelipus; species Trachelipus rathkii. The sequence goes on from JABUQX010029903.1 coordinate 17,116, forward strand.
ATCTCCTCTGACTTTGAGTTTTCCGAATTTTGAAATCTTATAGCTCAAGGACTCTTGCCAGTTTACTACTAAATCCATCTACTAAATTCTTCTACTACCTAAACTTCAAAATAGATCACATTCTTCCTTGTTCTCCTTTTTCTCTTTTGTGAAATCAATGTTCGCCACAGAAAATGACTTGGCTCTAATTCTGAGGACACATCTACCATTTTTTGCTAGAATGTGGTTTTCATATCAGTCCTAGTTTCAGTGTTGCAGCAAATTTTCGTATCAATTTTCATTTTAATATAATCTCTGCAAAACTGTGGTGGGTGTATGAATGTATAATTAGTTTTCGTTTATTTAAAATTAGTGTGTATATATAAAGTGACTATTCATATATAATGTTAGCTGTTACATACTGTACTAATAAATACTTTGCAGTTGCATCAGTCATTCAAACTTTTTCTGTTTTATATTTATTAAGGTTAAAGTAAGTTTCAGAAAAGAAATATAGCCATTGATAAGGAAAATTTTATGAACTGCATTTTGGATGAACAATAGGTAACCAAGACAAATCCTGGGCTTCTGTTTTCTGTTCTGCTTCATGTGTTACACTCTTGATTGATTGACTAAATGGAACTCTCGAATGGCAATTTGAAGATTACGCAAAGTTTGGAGAGAAGCCGATGGATCAACTCACGGACTTTGTTTTCGGTGAGGGGGAATATAAATATATGTCAAGGAATACCACCTAAGATTAGACTCAAAATTAAATGCTTAGACATTCCTTCTGCTATTAGATCAGTATCCTAAAGTCTAGTGGCTTTAATTCTAATCTCACCAGAAACATTTAACTAAGGCAACGATGAGGGTATTACTAGTATCAAACCTTATGCAGACGAATCAAATCACGAAGAAAAAATGAGACCTAGATATTTTGGCAAGTTCATATACCTGAGCCTCGTTTAATTAGTCAATCAGAAGTTAGAGTGATCTCGTTCGATGATCTTAAATTTATTAACACAAATCAGCAGAATTACTTGCATCAAGCGATAGAAAGAAGTGGAGTATAATTTTACCTGCAGAATAGCCGAAAAGTACATCCTTGACCAGCAATCATGACATTTGAACATTGTCTTATCCAAGTTTGGATGAACTAATTTTACTGCAGGATGTGCTTCTAAAAGAAACTTTGGTTTCATAGCACGATCTAACAGTGATGTTAAAGCAATGGCTTCTGCAAAAGCTTAGTTTGTAAGCAGTCCTAACACAATTTTTGGCAATAAATATTCAGCCATCCCCTGTTGTTGTTGACACCCGATCCAAGGTGTCATGTGAAAAATTGAAATCTTGAACTTAACATGATTCAAGTATGAAAAATATTCGGTCATATTTGTTGCGTATGCTGAAAAAGTGATGGAGTCTTTTGTTTGGAAATTGCAACTTGGTCACTAAAGTTTCTTTTTTCATTTTGTGAAGTAGAATAGAAATATAACTACGATCAAACAAGCAGTGGGGGGACCATTAAAGTCGCATTGTACTGGTTGGAGAGAAGGAATGATATAAATTCAGCTCCTTCTTTTCCCTGAAAATATTTATCTTCCACTACACAGATAAAACTCGGTTTATGAAGTTTCCTGAAAGGCAATGTCTCCTAATATAACTGATGCTAAGATAAAGCACATACTTGTGTATGGAAAGCCTATAATTAGGAAAAGCATATGGAATGGATTCTCCAATTTGGACGAAAAGTTTGATTGAAATGGACAAGATTGTACCTAGAAATTGTATTCAGAATTGGTAAATACTTCAGGAAAACCAATAACGCTAATAGACTAAGAACTTTGTAGATCCGAATTCATCTCAAATTATAGAATATTTTGGAATGTAATAAGTCTTTTTAAAATCTATTTGCTTACATTAGTGATTTTGATGATTCCCCTATAACTTTGGCTCTTTGAGTATGATTACGGAGAACACCTGAAACCGGAAATATCAAAACCGATGTAAACACCACTGCCGAAGGGAAATGAGACGCAAAAGTGCTCATAAATCTTCAACTAAAAAGAACTCTATCCAAGCCACCTCACAGAAGAATAACCAAAGGAAGTTAAGAGTTCTTAGAATCAATGTATGTAGTACATGCGAAGTATGGTTGATACTATGGGACGGTGAAATATGTTTTCGGTTCCTACAAATCATTCAAATTACTAAAGAAACCAAGTACATACAATTGAATCAGTAACAAAAAAAAATAATGAATAATCAGTTTATATCACTTTCATGCAAAAAAGAAGAGAAAAATTAAATTTGTTGAACCAGGAATTGTATATATCATGCCAGCAACAGTCCGAATTTAAATAGGTGGCCGATGTGATATTCCATAAACCTTGAATTACCTACGAGAGCGATTAATGCGTAAATGTTTAACGCTGAATGTTATGGAGGATAGTAGAGCGGATGTGACAAACACCCCTAATATTAATATATATTATATTATATCTATATATATATAATTATAATTATATATATATTATATATTATTAATTATATATATAAATAATATATATATAAATATATATATTATATATATATAACATATATATTATATATATATATACAGGTATATAATAATATAATATATATATACGTAGTATAGTACTATAGTGCTTTATAAGTAGTATCTATAGTATAGTAATATAGATTATATATATACTATATATAGGTAATATATATATATAATATATATATATATAATACTATATAATATATATATCTAATGTAGTCTATAGCTTGGTAATATATATGATGAATATATATATTATTATTATATCATAATATAAATAATATTAGATATATATATATAATATCATATATATAATATATATATATTATATATATAATATATAGTAGTATATAATAGTATTATATATATATATAATATATATATAATATTATGATACCTAATATAGATATGATAACATCACATATTCGAAAAAGATTGCAAGACTTTTCTCCCTAAGTTTTGCGTCGTGTTTTTTGCGAAAGTCGTGTTAAGGTCGTGGGAGTCGTTTTTGGAGGCGTAAATCAAAATACTAATAGAAACCTTAGGAAAATGTGCCCACAGAAACTTAAAAGAAAGAGGAGAGAGTTTGAAATAGATTATCATATGATATATATATATATATAGTAATATATATATTATAATAGTATATATTTATAACTATATATATAATATAATATTAGTATGATATATATATATAATTATATTATATATAGTAAAAAGAATATTATATGATATAATATATATTCTACTATAATTATTATATATTGTATAGCTGTAGAATCCAGTTATTCACCACGGCCCACGGTCAGAGCTCAATTCAAGGAGAGTTGCAAAATATAAAAGCATCTAAATACGAGCCTGGCACAATTACTAACATAATGTAATGTTTCCGCAGCGAGGGACGATTACCTCCTCGGCAGGAAGTCAGCAAAGTTTGGAAGAAATTTCTCAAAGCAGAGGTGCCTAAAGAAGATAGGAAAGCACCACATTGAACGCCTGGAGTTGCTATTATCGTATACAAAATTCAATTAATGCAGCGACTGCGAACCTTTTGTTCCACTCTAGGGTGTAGTAAAGGCTAATGCATAGACTGAGCTATCAATTCCTTCCAGCGAACTTGTTACTGGAAGATAAAATAGCCGATATCTCAGAGCAAAAAGACAAAAGCACACAACGTAGCGTCACAAAAATAAAAGTTCAACGTGAAGTAAAAATACGAAAAGATTATAAGTCTTTTGTGGACTTAGGATTCGATCATTTATAAGTCAAAAAGAAAGGAAAAATTATTGATTGAAAAATATTAATGAGGAAATTTATACAAGGGAGGATGAAGCCCTTGTATAGCTGGATAACTGAAGAGAAAGGAAAAATTCTCATGCTAAGGCAGAGCTTCCCAAACTTTTGTTTTGAAATCGCAAATCAACCGTTGGATACTGGGAGTTTTCCACAAAATATTTGTGTATTTTGTTTTTCATATATTCGAACAAGGCAGAAGATTTTCTATGTATCAGGCGAGAAAGGACCTGGAGAAGAACCGATGGCGGAAGAAGATATAGTAGTGACTGATAGTATAATATTATATATATATATTTATATATAGGGTATACAGGGCGTATAATATTATTATTACTAGTAGTAGTATTATAGCTAGTGTATTATAATTATTAGGTACTAAGGATATATTATCATAAATAGTCGCTTAAAAATAATATAAATAGTAATATATATATATATATATATATATATATAGTAGGGTCGTATATGTCTAGGACAGAGGAGGTGACGAGTTGGGACGTATAGCAATATAAAGTTCAGAGTAATAGTCGAGATTACTATAATGAGGGCTGGAGGGCGAATATTTACATATAGATATGATGTGAGAGTCGCTATATAGCGTGCTAGAATGATATTGGACAGAAATACTACTAAGCCAGTAGCGGGATGATAAGTATGAATTGGTTAAAATACGTAATAGCTAGTACATTAGTACTGCCAGGGTGTACTGACTATAAGTACAATGAGAGATTAAGTAACGTCGATATATTGACTTAGTAGCGTTCAGAGACATTAAGGCGATATAGCGGTACTAGGCCTGGAGCAGTAGCATTCACTTTCGCTATGATGTATAGTTACGTATTGAGATTTTATACAGTTAGGATGTGGACGTCAGGTGCACTAGCTAGGTAATTATTATATAGGGTAAGGTGATGATAAAAGGAGATACAGTACTACAAGTTTTATAAGTTATGAGGTAGAGATGAGACGTGAGATCACGTGTAATATAGATGTGAGTATATATAAAGCGTCGAAGGAGCATCGGTAGATTTAATAATATGGATCAGCGACTGATATACTATGAGTGTATTTACGTATAACGGAACAGTAGCATATCTCGGATGAGTAAGTGATTACTGTAGATATATAATATGATTATTCAGTATATATATTCATAATAATTAGTATATATATGATATATATAGAGATATACATATATCCATATATATTATATATAATACTATATATTATACTATATATACATATATATATAAGAGTGAGTATATAATTTATATATAATATATAGTATAATATATATATAGTATAAATTAGTATATATATATATTCTATAGGTGTATATATATGATATATATAATTAGTAATATGATAAGTATCAGGCGTATATTAGTTATAAGTATAAGCTGATAGTAGTATATAGTAACTTATAATTAATCATGCTATTAGATGAGGCGGAAGACGGGAATATGCTGACGTAGGTATGATAGTAGGTGATAATATAGGTACTAGTCATTATATATATATATATAGTTTAATTTTAATAT
>JABUQX010029903.1:27500-32500 GCA_015478945.1 Trachelipus rathkii
TGCACCACGATAACGCGCCCATCTCACACTGCACTCTCAATTTATAGAATTTCTGAAAAGAAGAAGAACATCGAGTACTATCACATTCCTTCAATCACAGCTTCCGATCTAGCTCCGTGCCATTTCTACCTCTTCACTGAAGTTGAAGGGTCATCATTTTGGGACGATGGAAAAGATTAAAATACTGTAACACGTGAACTAAACACACTTCAGGAAAAACTTCTGGTAAACTGCTTATGAACAGTGAAAGAAACGTTGGGAACCTGCTCGTGTAACCTCCCAGGAGTCAAACTTCGAGAGATCCTATATTTCAGTGTAAGTTCAGATAACATAATTAAATATCGACATCAGTACACTTAACTTTTGGGAATCACATGTATATCAGGATATGCCTCAATGTAATTAGTACATTATATCTGATATCATTAAAGTTCAAATATAAAATACAAAACTAGTTTAAGTATTCATTGTTTTCAAATAGCTGTTTCCTCTGATGTCGTTTACAGGCATCAATTTATTAACTAACAGCTAAATACGTAAACCATTACTAACCGTCTGTAAATTAAGTGTTGACGGTGAACATATGTGTCGCCGCGTTAAATCTTTTGGTGCTTGATATTGCCCATAAATTCCAGCAGCGTCAATAATATTGTGAGTGAGGACAGTCCCTCAGTGTGAAGTTATGTTAGATAGGTGAGCATACTGTGAATATAAGTTCCGGAGTTATAGAATATTGGGATACAAGTGTTTGGATGAAAAGGGTAACGCTGATCCATGAATGTAGTAAGAAAGTTGTGATGGTAGGAATGTAGCTGGAGGTGCAATCAAATCGCGTTGGTGGGATGTATAAGGACTAAAGTCTTGAGTGCGTTAGGGTCTTACATGATGGGTATGTTGTTACATGTGTAATGTGAGTAGTGGTGAGACATGGTCTTAAAAATAACAGTATAAATCTATAGTACAATATGTTCAGATGGAACAATCTTAGGGTGTGTTAGGTGTGGAAGAAACATTGATATAAATGAGGAATGAACGTATTAGAGAGTTTGTGTGGGTGTGAAGAAAGGATAAATGAAAGATATATGATAGTACGTTGAGATGGTTTGGTCATGTGGAAGGATGGATGATAGTCAGTTGTTTTAGCGGATGTATAGTGGTGAGAGTGTTGGAATCGACCAGCTGGGAAGATCCGAAAAAAAGTGGAACTGAGTCAAGTAAAGGAATGCCGGAGGAGAGAATGTGAGTTTGGCAAGAGGCGAGAAGAAAGGTACATAATAGGAGTTGAAGTGGCGGAGTTTTCTGAGAGGCTATGGTTTGGTGGCCCGACCGTGGCTATGGATGAACCCCACATTGACGAGATGCCAAAATCCGACCTCTGAGTAAGATTTCACCCATGCAGGGTGAATTACTCATAGGGGGTATTTTTATCAATACTTATTATACTGCTGTGAGGTGTAGAACGATGGACTAAAAGAAGAACGCGAGAAATGTTCCTGTAGTGAATATATCACCCACCAAAGTATGTGCGTGCTCTGTTTGACCCAACACCCGAGTGTGGACGGGAAGAGCGCGTTGTGGTTCCTGTTTGGTAAATAATACTTTGTTCTCTGTGTTAGGAAAATAAATATTAAATAATTAAAATTTTTGTAAGAGGCTGAGAGCTTTGGCTTTTTCAAGGTCACCAAGTTATGTACGGGAAATCGCTCAAAATAAAATCATGTATGAAGAGAAAATAGTTGTAATGTATAAACAACACACCTTATGTGGCCTTCCCTTGTATATACCTGCTAAGGATTGTACTCAATGTCTCTAAGAAGGTTATGTGTATTATATAAACTAAATTTTCCAACATATAAGATCAGGTTCCTGACGTTCTATCTTTTTTTTATTATTTAAAAAATTAAACTAACCAATCAGAATGTCGTTCCTTCTATTAGCCGTCTTTCGTGGCTCGACTCAAGCCAGAGAAAGAATCTGGAGTTCAGCCAAAAACATCAGTGATGGGAAGACGCGTTAAAGGGCTCGCCCTTACTCGATCTTTATTTTATATTAAAATATATATCCTAATAAAGTAAAAATTACCATAAGTATTGTCCACATAAAAGTGATCTTTTGTAAAGTTTCTATTTAAGAAATAAATTGATCCGGAATAATATAAATGAAATACAAATACAAAAACGGTGATTAGGATTTTAGTAAAGTCATATTGAGCAACGCTCCTCGCTTGCAAACCGTTTGGAAATATCTAGTTAATGGTAAGAAATTATGAAAATTATTTATAATTTGTTGAGTAAACGTTGCCATTGATTTATTTAAAAAAAAGGAAATTATAATATATCTGTGATCAAAATAAAGAGGGATATTAATAAAGAATTGAAAAGAAAATATTGTATTATTTCACATTTTTCTATAATACTATGTACCGAGGTGATTAAATTATTTGTCTGCTAATATTTAAGGATGTCATCTCGTTTTACATATATATATATATATATATATATATATATATATATATATATATATATATATATATATAATATATATATATATATATATATATATATATATATATATATATATATATATATATATTCATATTTATATATATATATATATATATATATATATATATATATATATATATATATATATATATATATATATATATATATATATATATATATATATATATATATATATATTTATATATATATATATATATATATATATATATATATATATATATATATATATATATATATATATATATATATATATATTTATTTATATATATATATATATATATATATATATATATATATATATACTATATATATATATATATATATATATATATATATATATATATATATATATATATATATATATATATATATATATATATATTATATATATATATATATATATATATATATATATATATATATATATATATAATATATATATATATATATATATATATATATATATATATATATATATATATATATATATAAATATATATATATATATATATATATATATATATATATATATATATATATATATATATATATATATATATATATATATATATATATATAGAGAGAGAGAGAGAGAGAGAGAGAGAGAGAGAGAGAGAGAACAAAGTGCCTCTTAATTTGGATAATGCATTCAATATTAGTTTTTTGGATCAATATTTCATAAAAGAAAATTAAAGCTTAAACACAGCAAGTAGAAAATTGATCACGACAAAGTATATAACAAATTGGACCAATAAGTTATTTCTTGAATGAAAAATAATGGTAATAACAATCAAATCCTCTTAAATAACTAATTCGAAACACAATATAAATTATGACAGTATTAAAAACGTAACAAAAACGTAGTATAAAAGTAGCACAAATATGGCAAAAAATTTAAAATAAACATATAAAAAAATGAAATATGCACGAAGTAAAATGTGGCATAAAAGTGACGTGTAAGAAGCAAAAATTTAATATGAAAAAGTAAGATAAATGTAGCATAAATGTAGCAAAATAATTTAGCACAAAAATAGCAAAAAATGTAAAATAAATGCAAAAAATAAATAAAAATAAGGAGATAGTTTATCATAGATGAAATATAAACGTTGTAAAATGTCGCATAATAGTAGCATCTAAGTAGCAAAAGTGTAACATGAAAGTAGGATAAATATAGCATAAATGTAGCATAAAAGTAGTATATAAGTAGCATACGTGTACCATGAAAGTAAGATAAATGTAACATAAATAAGGCATTAAAGTAGCATATAGGTAGCAAAAGTATAACATGAAAATAGAACAAATGTAGCACAAATGTAGCAAAAGTGCAACGAAAGTAGAATAAATGTCGCGTAAATGTAGAAAAAGTGTATCTAAAGCTGAATAAATGTAGCATAAATATTGCATAAAAGTAGCTTAAAAATTGTCTTCTCGATATGAATTTAAAACATAATCCTTGAAATAGAACAGGAATTAAATATGACACTTTCCTGGTTATAAAATTAATATTTTGAGGTAAATTAATATTTTATTAATTCAAATAATAAATTTTATTGAAAAATTATTTTATATTGTTTTAATTTATTTGTTTAATTAATATGTATTATTTTCCAGAAACATTATTTACTTACAAGAATTTAAATTGTTTTTTGAAAGATAATAATAATAATAATAAATAATAATAAAATAATAATAATAATAATAATAATAATAATTATAAAAAATAATAATAATAATAATAATAATAATAATAATAATAATAATAATAATAATAATAATAATAATAATAATAATAATAATAATAATAATAATAATAATAATAATAAATAATAACTAATAATAATAATAAAATAATAATAATAATAATAATAATAATAATATAATAATAATAATAATAATAATAAATAATAATAATAAAATAATAATAATAAGAAAATCATTAAGAAAATAAGAATAATAATAATAATAAATTATATAATAATATAAATAATATAAAAATATAAATAATAAAATAATAATAATAAAATTAATAATATTAAAATAGTAATACAATAATAATAATAATATATTAATGAATATATAATAATAATAATAATAAATAAAATATAATAATAATAAATAATTATTAATAATATAAAATAATAATAATTAATAATAAATAATAATAATTAATAAAATAATTAATAATAATAATAATAATAAATGTAAGTAGTAATGAGAGCAACATGCAGGAGAATATAATGGAAACAAAAATGAAATGAATTACTAAAATCAGAAAACTCAAATTTTTATTTAATTTATATATAAATATATATAACAATATTATAAAATTTATTATATATATATATATATATATATATATATATATATATATATTAATATATATATATTATATTATATATATATAATATAATATATATATATTATATATATAGTATATTATATAATAATATTATATAAGAATATTGTCTGTATACT
>JABUQX010029903.1:40000-55000 GCA_015478945.1 Trachelipus rathkii
TAAAACAGTGGCCACTATAACTAAAATTAAAGTAAGATGAGTCACTAATTTCCTTTTATATTTGATTTTGAGAAACAATTGGGGCGTTGAATACTATACGTGGGAGTTGAACCAGAGCTAAGGGCTATCATCTGTTTTTTTAATGTCCATCAAGCAGCTACACACAGAAGAGGAAGATTCAAATTCTTCGTTTGACTTAGTAGATCTCATCATAAAAGTGAGCATCAATAATTGAAGTGACATATGCAGATAAGCGCCTGTTTAAATTTCCATTCCATTGTTTAAAATTAATTTGAGAATAATTTGAGATGTTAAAAATACCCTCCTAGAAAAGGGGTAAAAATCCCCTCTTTGAATAGGGTTAAAAAATCAACTCTAGGTAAAGGCAATGACCTTTAGGTTGAACTTTTATTTAAAAAAATAAAAAAAAGAGTTTATTTTCTATCTCGAGTGAATAAAATTAAAACTAAAATAAAATTAATTAAGCTAAATTTCAGTTATATTTGAGTCAAATAATATTAACTAAATAAGCCTATGGCAGATTTGTATACTTCAGAAACAATTGGAGTAATTCACTCAATAGACAGACAGAGTAAAATGAATGTCAGCATTACAAGAATTCCCATTATATCCCCTTTATTATATTAAGATTTTAAGCTTCATCTTCTTAAACACAATCCACTCCCATGAAAGGTCTTCGTCTTAACAGTGGAACCACCATCTTCCTTCTGGCTTTAAAACTCTTTATCCTAGAGGACTTTAAAGGATTGTTTCCCGGTGCAATGCTTTCCAATGCGAGTCTTTGAGTACCTTCAGGTAGGGTATTCACCCTTTCAGTGGTACAAGCACCTTCTTCCATTTAGCCTACAAACTCTTTCCCCTGGAAATCTAATTCCAATGTTGGTTTAGCAGTTGTTGTAAGAAATGAAATTAAATTTTTAATATAGTAATCTAAATTTCCCTTAGTTTAATAACGTTATTCTTTTTATTAAAAAGCAGAGAAGTATTATAATTATTCTTTTTTTTCTTCTTTCATATAAATATCATATTTTTCGCCAAATTTTAAAATATTAATATCTTGAAAATTATGTGCAACTTTATTATGTAGAAATGTGAAGGAATAGTAATGTTATTCCGCTATAACCATTCCCGTTAAAAAAAAAACAAAAAAAAAACTGAATTATTATTATTATTATTATTGATTATTATATATTGTGAAATTGTACACCCTCGTATGAGCTACTTATCAAGGTACACATTGTTACATTATTCGAAAATTTTGTCACTATACGCAACTACTTCACGCGATACACAGCTGTTACGTATTTGCTGAGATTACCTAATGTTATATAATATATATAATATATATATATAGTATTATATTAATATATATATACTAATATATATTATAATAATATTATTATATATATATATTATAATATAATATATATTAATAATATTATTATATATAATATTTATATCTAATATATAGTATTATATATATATATATAATATTAGTATATATATATATATATATATATATATTATATATATATTATATATTATATATTATAATATTATAATATATATATTAATATATATATTACCGATATTATATATATATTTTATATAATATATATTATTATTTATTATATATATATATTATATTATTATATATATAATATATATATTAGTTATTATTTATATTATCTATATATATATATATATTATATATATATGATATAGTAATACCGTATATATATATTATATATACATATTATTTATATATATATATATATATATTATATATATATATATTATTATATATATATATATATTATTATATTATATATATATATATATATATTATATATATATTTATATGGAAGCGCTCTAGTCTCGAGTGGTAGAAGCCACTCGCTTGGGCAGCGAGGATTTCAGGGCCCAGTCGAAGACTTGGGGTGGAGCTGAGAGAATCCGTGAGCTATTCTCTAGTAAACTCTAGCTTCGTTCTCACCTTGACGTTAATGAGTTTACATTTGGTTTAAATATGGTAGTGTGCCTTGTGCTACTAATGGGGAAGCTTCCCGGCACCGCCATAGGCCTGGGCCAGGGCCAGCGGATTATAGCCGTAGGCCCGTGGACCCAAGGACCATTTCTCGATGAGTCCCACTGACAGGTCGTATGACCTTCCTGGGGGGGAACGTTTTTTTCTTTTTTTTTTTTTTTTATATACTGTTATATATATATATATAATATATTATAAATATAATATATAATATATATATATATTATATATATATATATATTTATATATTATATTATATATATTATATATTATCTATGATATTATATATAATATAATATTAATATTAAAGGGGAACAGTAAACAATGGTAGATAAGAAAGTAAAGAGAGGGAATGAGGAAGAGAATTCCTTGGATCTCTCTGAAAGATTTAAGGTCAAAGGCCAGAGAAGAAGTTAGCAATCATTTTAAGAAGTTAATGCGGAAGGACATGGGTGAGTGAAAGAACAAGAATAGACGACGGTTCGTAGATTTCTGAGAAGAGTTTTATCTGGTGATTTGGGGAACGTTGTTCCCACATAAAGAATGTAACAGAATAGTGATTTGAATAGAATCAATGGATAAAACATAAATTGAGGTAAAAACTCACTCTACCAATAAAGCAGTTACTGGCTACAAAAAAAATGCGTGATTGGCTGATAATTTGAAGAAATAAAAAAGTTTCCGGAATTTGCGATTATTAGCGTTAATGGGCCTCTAAAACATTTCCGCTCAATTTTAAGTCCGCCGTTCGCAATTGGTTCGGACTAACACTTGAATATAAAGTGACTGCTTGTGCCAGAGGGTAGAAGGGGTAGGAAAAGGACAAACAAATGACAAAATTAAGAAATTACTCAAATTATTAGTATATATATATATTATATATATATTATATATTATATAATAATAATAATATATAATATAATATATATATTATTATATATATATGATATTATATATATAATATATAATAATATATATATATAGATAACCTTACCTATTTTACATTTACTTTCCAAACCTCCTTTTACAATCCACCATTGCCAAACCTCTCAAATTTTTCTTCAGAAGATTCGCCACACAAAACCAATAATCCGCATTATAATTAAGGGTATTAGTGGCATCAGTCCACTTTCTTTCATTCGATCCATCGATTCTAACACCATCCCCTTGCCACCCCATACAAAATTGATTAACCAAGCGACAAGATCACAAATCGCGCCTCATCTGCTATTAAATTAATTTAAACCAACACTTTCGACTCCATTTATTTACAACACTTCACATTCATCATACATACTTTTGATTCCATTTCAGGAAGCTTCCCCAACACCATTATGATCACTACACCTGCAAAGTAGTGCTTTCCCTATTAATCCGTTCATACTCCTGTTGCAAGTCAATAAAGAATGAAGTAAACACAATTAAATTCTTCTTTTCCATCATTTTCTCAATCATGTTTCAATGAAAGATTTAATCAACAGTATCTCTACATTCTAAACGCACTTGTCTCACCAATCAGTCCCTTAAAAGTCACTCGGACCCGCCACTCTATTCGAACCCAAATTATCATTCATATATTTTCCATACAACAACTCAATAAACTAATTCTCATATAATTTCTTACAGTTATCCTTATCCCCTACCCTTATATAAGTTACTATTACTGCTCTACCTGGAATCCCTCGGCAACTATACCTCTCTTTTAAACGTAATTGTTACACAAAACTCCAAGCCAATCAATCACCGATTCTCGGGCCTCCTTCTTTGATAATTTCACCAGTTGAATTTTACATCTATAACCTGCTGATTTACCCATCTTTCAACGTTTCTCCCTTCTACCCATTACCGCCTGCCTTACTAATGACCTCATGCCCCAAAATACCTATTCTCTTTCTTGCACCATCAAACCCACACACACACTCACCATCACCTCTTCATTACTGACAATGTTACGCAGATTTCCAAAGTGTTCCCTCCACACTCCCCTCACGACCATTTCATCAGTAAGAAAGCACCGATCCCTATTCATTATTTCCAAGCAGATTCCCCTTATTCATTACATTCTTAATTTTTCGCGCTTCCTTCCAGAGAGATTCCTATTCCGTTGTAAGTTGGCCCATTGAATCCTCCTTCCAAGTTGTTACATTACCTCTTTTTTCCTCAAACCTATGCACCTTTTAGTATTTCTTTTTTCCTCCTTACATAATTTTAAACATCTTCTTTTAAAACTTTCATCATTAACTTTTAGTACATTCAACCACACTTTTTTTTACTTTTAATCTATTGCATCACCTCTTCATCCCACCACTCACTGATAACATTCTAAATTCCTACTTTAGCACATCCACATACTTCTATTGTTACTACTAACAATCCGCTTCCTTCATTTTTAACTTCAGATTTGTTTAGTTTCAACTTTTTCACATTTAACTGATTTTTTCAAGGGCTACTTTAAATACTTATCCTTATTACCTTGTTCACATAATTAACTTCTCACTCTGAATTTCTATCACTTCCTTAATTATCTCCTTCATTCTCGCATTCTCCAAAGCCCCCACTAACTATAATTTTACATTAAAACAAGCATAATGATCAGCGGGATAATCCCCATTCCTAACCCATCTCTGATTTGACATTCCTTACACATACTTAACTCTCTCTCTCGCACCAACACTAATCCAATTATACTTTTTCACTTGTACCATTCTTCTACCAACAACCAAACTCTTAGTTACTTATGAACACCACTTGTGTTTAAAATAAAAGAATTTACTTTTACACACTACCCGCCTCCTCACAGGAAATTCAATCACCGTCCTACCATTCTCATTTTTCTCATGACACCCCAAAGGCCACCTGTTATACCATCCCTTTTTTATCACCTATCCAACCTTTTAGGTCACCCCAACACAAATCAATCTGAAGCTCCTACTCACCCATCCAAAAATCATTCAGATTATCTTCAACATTACATTCAGATGAAGCATATGTCACAACCACACATACCGTTGACCTTTTTCAAAACCTAAATCTTAACCATATAGAATTCTAGTACTCACACACACAAAATAGATCATACTCATAACTCTGTGGCCACAGCTTTACCTCATCAGAATTGTGCAACTTCTTCTCCCTCCCCCCCTCTCATTCCTCTCCACACCAAAGCACACACACATTTCACACCAACATCCACTCAATTTCACATTTGTGCTTTTTATCTTTGTGTTCAGTCACAGCGGCAACCAAATTTGCCCTTTCTAAATACATCCATCACCTCTCTCCTCTTCTTCTCAACATTTAGTACTCTGCCCATTCCAAATGTTACCCATCGGTTCATACCACTTTTTTCGGCCCGCGACAGATAGAAAAGCCCGCCTTACGGCCTAGATCCACGACCTTTCTCCGCAGGCAGCATTAGCATCCTGCCAAAAGATAAGTGGTAGTGGGCAGCGAACCCAACTACCACAGTCCCCTTCTATGACATGCTGAACATACGATGTGGACAATTCTTTCTCCCCCACACATAGGGAAATAGGGGATAGGGATGTGATAAGTGTGTCTAGAAGAGGGTGTGGATATAAGTATGCGAATTGATATGGTGGAAAAAGGTTGTTGTCTATTGTCTGTAGGATGAGTGTGGATATGAACGTAGAACAGAAAGACGAACCATTAAGCCCTGGAATGTCATGGAAGACTCTACATACCTAAGGCCAAATGGGAGTTAATCTTCATCGTAGCGAGTATGCACGCTACTCTACCTCTACCTCTTTTCGACTTGCGTCATATTCTTCTACTACTTTTCTGTTTCCAGTGCATGTTACGCACCTTAACCCCAGTCTTTGGGGAGAGAAGTAGGTGATGGTGATGATGATATTTATTTATTTTTATTGTCTTGTATATAGTATATATATTATATAATATCTATATAATATGTATATAATTATATATATTATATATATATATAATATATATATAATATTATATATAACCCATTGTTTATTAAACTTGATAAGTTTAATGTTTATATAAAGAAATAAATAAAAATATTAAAATTAAAATAATATATATTATAAATAGTAATAAATAATTTTATTAGAAATTTATGTTTTTTAACTCTAATAAAGAGGTTAGCGGACGTTGGCAAGACTTCAATTAGTGGAAAAAAAATGTGTTAGCGAATTAGAATTAGCCGTTTTGCGATAGTGGACTGGCAAAGCAGAAAAAATTGCGGAATTTCGATAGCGGACTGGCGAAGCAGAAAAAGTTGCGGAATTGAGATAGCAAACTGGCGAAGCAAAAAAAAAGTGCCCACCTTTGTAAATGAGATCGTTTTCCGATAAGAAACGGATGGAGAATATCTTTGTGAAATGTGAGATCCAAGAGAGGGGCAGACTTTGTCATTGATCATCGCTTGGTAATAACAAATATAAAGATCAAACTAACCAGAAATAGGACTAACTTGCTGAGAAAAAATAAGGGGTTTGAGGTGAAAAACTCTAAAACCTAGAAGAGAAGAGAAGAGAAGAGAAGAGAAGAGAAGAGAAGAGAAGAGAAGAGTGAGAAACGAGGAAGAATTGAAGAAGAAGAGAAGATGAAGAGAAGAGAAGAGCGGACTGAGAAAAAAATGAAGATGAAAAAGAATGAAAGGAGAAGAGAAAGAGTAAGAAGAGAAGAAGAGAGAGAGTAGAGAGAGAAAGAGGTTAGATGAAGAGAGAGGAGAAGAGAAGAGAAGAGAAGAGAAGAGAAAGAAGAGAAGAGAAGAGAAGAGAAGAGAAGAGAAGAGAAAAGAGAAGAGAAGAGAAGAGAAGAGAAGAGAAGAGAAGAGAAGAGAAGAGAAGAGAAGAAGAGTTAAAAATGAATCCGAGAAGCAGATTTTAGATGTGTAAGAAGAGGAAAAGAGAGGAGAGGGGAAGGAAGGAGAAGAGAAGGCAGAGAAGAGGAAGGAAGAGGAAGCAGAAGAGAAGAGAAAGAGAAGAGAAGAGAAGAGAGAGTAAAGAGAAGGAGAAGAAGAAGAGGAAAGAGAAGAGAATGAGAGAAAGAGAAGAGAGAAGAGAAGAGGAATGAAGAAGAGAAGAGAAGAGAACGAGAAGAGAATGAGATAGGAAGAGAAACAAATGTATTTGAATATTAGAGAACAGGGTAAGGGAGAAGAGGAGTAATTATAGGAATGGAGAGAAGAGTAAGAGAATCATGCGATAAGGTAGGAGAAAATTGAGGAGACGAGAAGAAAAAAAAAGTGAGAAAGAGAAGAGAAGAGAAAAGAGGAAAGTGAGAAGAGAATGAGAGAGAAGAAGAAGAAGAGTTAAAAATGAATCCGAGAAGCAGATTTTAGATGTTGTAAGAGGAAAATACAGGAGAGGGGATGGAAGGGAGGGCTGATAAGAGGCGGAGTGGTTTTAATTAGGTTCTTCTGAGAGCTGCTGAGGAAACAATTGAGTATGTAGTAGAATGGATTTCAGAGGAAACTTGGGAAGTGATGGAAGGTAGAAGAAAATTAAAACAAGATATAAACAAGCTTGCAGACTTTGAGGAGACAAGGGAAATGATGGAGTCCTGACAAGAAAAAAACAAAGATATTGAGAGGGGCGAGGAGAGATAAATGAAGATGGGCAGAGGATTTGTACAGAGAAGCTGAAAATGATGCCAGAATACGAGTTACAAGAAAAGTGAACAAGGTAACAATAATCTTAGTTGGAAAGCTATACAGAAAGGGACATCAGGTGAAAGGAAATGATGATAAATCTCTATTCACTAAAGAGGGATAACTATGATCTGGAAGGAGCACTTTAAGTAGATCCTAAACTGTGAAAGTGAGGTATAGTGAAATGAAAGGCCTAGACATAGATTGAATGTAGAGACTGGACAGTCTACAAGAAGAGAGATTAAAGAAGCATTGAAAAAGATAAAGATGGGAAGAGTCCCAGGAATGGATCAAATACAGAAGCGCTTCTGAAGGCTGTTAGGAATTAATGGTGGGAAAATTGTGGGAGCAATTTAATTCAACATGGGATACGGAAACCTTCCTAGAGGAACTGAGAGGTGGGGGATTGCTAATCAAATTGCGTAATAAGGTATACTTAGTAACCTGTGACGATGGGAGAGTGATAACGTTACAGGGTTCTTTTGGAAAAAATAAAGAAACAGGTAGATGGAATAATGCAGAAGGAACAGGCAGGCCTCAGCGAAGGTAGATCATGTGGAGACCAGATTAACATCCAGAGGATAATAGTAGAGCAGAGTATTGAATGGAACTCCAGTGCTTGTATGGCCTTTGTGGATTTTGAGAAGGCGTTCGATAGTGTGTATAAAGAGTGGCAATGTGGAAAATGGTGAGAAGGTATGAATTGCGATAAGATTATCAGAATCATAAAAGTTAAACAGACTCTAACTGTAAAGTTAAGCACGAGTGTGATTTGATGGACATAGTGAGCTAGGGCGTGTGACAAGATTGTCTTTTGTAGACTGCTAATTTCTTGATGTTAATAGATGAGGTGGTATTGAGAAGGGCCACACGAGAGGGGAGGGGAAGGGAATAGGATAGGGGCTGATGGATGATGTTCTGGACTATGCCGATGAAGTAAATATGTTGTCACAAAGCAAAGAAGACATGAGGGAGAAACTCAACTGCTTAGAGGAGAAAGCAAAGAAAGTGGGTCTCAGGATAAACAAAAGAAAAACAAAAACAGTGAAAATATATGAGCTAGATAGAGGAGGTAGAAGACTTCACGTATCTGAGAAATGTAATAAGTAATAAAAGAGGAGGACATTGATAAAGAATAATTAAAGCAGTAGCAGCATTTCTACAATTAGATAAGTGTTGGAAATCACGGCAGTTAATAGGAAGGACAAAATTACGAATTTAAACAGCAATGTTAAATCGATATTGTTATATGGGAGTAAAAAAAAGAAAAGTTCATGTCTTGTAAATAAATTCTTGATAAGAAAGATGGCAAGTAAGTCTGGGTAAGATGGCAAAATATTATTTCAAATCAGGTGCTGTGAATAGGACCGGACAGAAGAGGGTCGAGAAAGTTTGAGAGGGAGCGGAGATGAGTTGGACACTTGTTGAAAAGAGAGCATGAATATTTGGCAAGAACTGCACAGCAATAATACCCACTTGGCAAGAGCTGCACTGCAATAATGTCCAAAGAGAAAAGAATTGAAAAAGAACAGCAATGGCATAAAGAAGACGGATATTGAATATGTTTGTACGCAGATGATAGTTAGGAATTAAACCGGTGGCAGCCAACAGGATGAAATGAAGTCATAACAGAAGTCCTTCTTCGAGGAGTAACAGGAAATAAACAGGTGATATATAAGGATAACTTTAGGCACTCAATTGAAACATTGTATTCCAAATACTCCCCTGACTAGTTTTACCACAAAAGGTTAATAAAAATTAAAATTATCATTTAACAAAATTTCCAAACGAAGATACGAATGTAAAACTAAAATTCATATAAAAATATGAAATTATAATATATGCACAAGAATTACATAGTAATTTACGGTTAATAATTAATGTAAAAGAGTATGATTTAAAAAAAATATCATGGAGACATTACACAGATAATTTTACTTTTCTCATAGGAAAGCAACTGATATATTAAAGAACAATTCTAGCATAATATCTTCTTCGAAAACAGACATCTCAAACTTTCCTCTGTTCTTAATATTCTAGGTGTTTCTTTTTTTCATTAAAATAAAATAAGGGTCACATTACTACCCTTTCTAAATTAGCTTCAAAGAGGTTGGGCGTTCTGAGGCGCCTTTGAAACTACTACTCGCTTCCCCAGTTGCTTGCTCTGTATAGGGGAATAGTGGGAATAGTGCACTATTGTAAGAAATATACATCGCACATCTGGGTTGGTTCTATTCATATTGTTCTCCTTGATAAGATGCAGTCTAGTTTTTTTAAGATGTTAAATCTCTCTCTCTCTCTCTCTCTCTCTCTCTCTCTCTCTCTCTCTCTGTGGTTAATGGACTGATTGAGAAAAGCGACACGCATACATACGCATCTCTCTCTCTCTCTTCTCTCTCTCTCTCTCTCTCTCTCTCTCTCTCTCTCTCTCTCTCTCTCTCTCTCTCTCTTCTCTCTCTCTCTCTCTCTCTCTCTCTCTCTCTTCTCTCTCTCTCTCTCTCTCTCTCTCTCTTCTCTCTCTCTCTCTCTTTCTCTTCTCTCTCTCTCTCTCTCTCTCTCTCTCTCTCTCTCTCTCTCTCTCTCTCTCTCTCTCTCTCTCTCTCTCTCTCTCTCTCTCCTTCTCTCTCCTCTCTCTCTCTGCTTCTCTCTCTACTCTCTCTCTCTCTCCTCTCTCTCTTCTCTCTCTCTCTCTCTCTCTCTCCTCTCTCTTCTCTCACTCTCCTTCTCTCTCTCTCTCTATCTCTCTCTCTCTCTCTCTCCTTCTGCTCTCTCTCTTCTCTCTCTCTCTCTCTCCTCTCTCTCTCTGTCTCAAGGTCTTCTCTCCTCTTCTCTCTCTCTTCTCTTCTTCTCTCTCCTCTCTTCTCTCTCTCCTCTCCTCTCTCTTCTCTTCTCCTTCTACTCTCTCTCTCTCTCTCTCTCTCTCTCTCGCTCTCTCTCTCTCTCCTCTCTCTCTCTCTCTCTGCTCTCTCTCTCTCTCTCTCTCTCTCTCTCTCTCTCTTCTCTGCTCTCTCTCTCTCTCTCTCTCTCTCTCTCTCTCTCCTCTCTCTCCTCATCCTTCTCTCTCTCGTCTTTCTGTTCTCTCTCTCTCTCTCTCGTCTCTCTCTCTCCTTTTCTCTCTCTCGTTATATTTCTCTCTACTCTCTCTCTCTCTCTCTCTCTCTCTCTCTCTCTTCTTCTCTCGTCTCTCTCTCTCTCCTCTCTCTCATCTCCTCTCTCCCTCTCTCTCTCTCTTTTTAGCAGTTTAACTGTTAGCATCACCTTCCTTATACTATCGCTATTACAATGGAAACTACACTTCTGAACTCTGTAGCCGAGTACATCTGCCTTTGAGTAGAGCTTGTGTGACTAATCTTTGCACACAGTTTCATCCTTTCTCTCTCTCTCCAACTCCCTCCCTCACTCCATACGTAACCGCTATGCTCAATCTTTCACGTATTCCACCGCTAAAATTTCGAACACACTTCCATCATTTTTTTTTTCAACATCTTTTGATTTGCACACTTTTCAACGCCGTGTATCAGGGCATTTAGGGGTTTGATTTGACCTTGGATTCTGCTTCTCCCCAACTCTGGTGGAATATACTATACAATTGGTTTATTGAGTGTTGTAGAGAATATATATGCTGGAATATTGGTTGAAGAAGTGCCTCAAGTGAATGAGGGGTTGAGTGTTGGAGAACAAGGGGCATTTAGAAGTGATTGAAGATGTCCATATGAAATTTTTACATTGAAGCAAATGTGAGAAAATAAGAGATAAGAAGAACAAACTGTATTTAGGTTTAATGAACTTGCAATAGGGAAATGATAGGATTAATAGGGAAGCTCTGTGGCAGGTGTTAGTGATATATAGTGTTAGTGGTAGGCTTCTGAACGGAATCAAAAGTATGTACGTCGATAGTGGAGCGTGTGTAAGAATAAATGGAGTGGAGAGTAAACTGTTTAATATTACTAGTGGAGTGAGGCAGGGATGTGTTATGTCTCCATGGCTATTTAATTTGTATATGAATGGGGTGATGAAAGAATTAAAAGTAGAGGTGGCAGTGGAAAGTGTTAGACTGATAGAGAATGGTAGATAGTGGAGGGCACTTTGCTTATTGTATGCAAATGATATGGACTGTGTGGTGAATCTGAGGAAAGTCTGGGAACTTTCTTAGAGGGGTTTGGATGTATATGTATAAAAGGAGGGGTTTGAAAGTTAATGTAGAGAAAAGTAAGGTGGTGGTGGTGGTGGGTGAGAATTGTCCGCAGTGTGAAATAATGGTGAATGGTAAGCAGCTGGAACAAGTATCAAAGTTAAATATTTAGGCTATTTGTTGAATGAAAAAGGGAACGGATGATGAAGAGTGTAATAGGAACATTGTGCATTGTAGGAGGGTGGCTGGTGCAAATAAATCTTTGAATATAAAATTCGAGTCCACCCTTTGATTTTTATTGCTGATTGCAGTGTTCTTATTTGAATGGGATATATTTATGTATTAAAAATATTTAACTGTTTTCTGTATAATGACCTTTCATTCATAATTTAATTTACCTTTTTCGTTATTTTTAGATTTCCCAACCTGATCTAAGTAAAACAGTGTTTCATAGATTTAAATTTAAACAAGTTTTTCAAATTATTCTACCATTACTTATATTGTGTTTTTGTGAAAAAGCAGATATCGTGAGAGTGCTTGCATATATTCAAAAGGTGAAATGTAAGTAACTTAACACAATAATGATTGCATAGGATGTGTGTGTATATTCGCACTCATATCATTTCATTTTCGTAGATCAAACAGTGTAGAGGTTATGGCTAGTAAAATGAGCATATGTAGGTTATTTTGGTGTCAAGCTTGGAGATCAAGATAAGCCATGGGCTCCTCATATTGTATGCAAAACATGTAGGGAGGATTTGCGCCAGTGGACAAACGGAAAGAGAAGCTACCTGAAATTTGGTGTAAGAATGATTTGGAGAGAACCAAGAAACCACATCGATGATTTGTTTTTGTATTGTTAATATCATAGGCATCAATCGAAATAATCGTGATAAGTGGGCTTACCCAGATCTACCTTCAGCTAAGAGACCTGTTCCACACTCGGATCTTGTACCCGATCCGCGTACTACCAAAGCTATCAGAGGATGAGTCTTGCATGTCACACAATGTAAAGAAATTGTGGACAGTAATAGTGATTTTCAAACAACTTTACACAGTGAACATTTTAACCTGAGTGAACTGAGTGATCTGATCAGAAACTTGGATCTTTCTAAGGAATCGTTGGAATTGCTTGCCTTCAGACTAAAAGAAAAGAATATTATTCAGGCTGGAACGAAAATTACACTTTATCAAAGTAGAGGCACGGATTTGCTGCCATTCTTTACCGAAGATAGCAAATTAGTATTCTGCAATGACATCGGAAAAATGGTCTTTCAGAATATAACCCAAGTGAGTGACGTCTTTTCATTTACGGTTCAAAACGTAGTTTAAAATGTGTTCTTTTACATAACGGCAACAAATATGGTTCTACTCCAATTGGTCACTCCACCAACATGAAAGAAGACTACCAGACCATTTTTTTAGTCCTGGAAAAGACAAATTAACAAGAACATCAATTAGTGGTTTGTGTAGATTTGAACATGGTTAATATTCTTCTTGGTTATCAAAGCGGGTACGCAAAATATCCTTGTCATTTATGCCTTTGGGATAGTAGAGCAAAACATGAACATTGGGGATGAAAAGATCGGCCTTCGAGGGAATATATGGTGGTTGGAGGATACGATGTAATCAATGAACCTTTGGTACCACGAGATAAAATCATACTGCCACCACTGCATATAAAGCTAAGCTTGACGAAACAATTTGTAAAGGCTTTGAAGTCAGTCAGTAAGTTACCTGGACTTACCATGATAAAACTGAAGGTAGGAATTTTGATAGCTCACAAATCAGACAACCTATAAATGACCCACATTTCATAAAATCAATGAATGAAAATGAATCATGTGCTTGGTCTTCATTTGTTTTTGTTATGGAAAACTTTCTTGTTCCCAAGAAAGTAGACAATTACACTCAATTAGTAAATGATATACTGTTTAATTTCAACAGGTTAGGTTGTAATATAAGAGTTAAAGTTCATTATCTGCACAGTCACATAAATCGCTTTCCAGAGGACCTTGGTGACCTAAGCGAAGAGCAAGGTAAAAAATTTTAACAAGGCATAAAAACAATGGAAGCAAGATAACAAGGAAGATGGAACGCACCTATGATGGCTGACTATTGTTGGAATCTATTGTGGAATTGTTCTGGCAAAGCCCACTCTCGGAAGTCTTACATAAGGAGTTTCTAGTGTTTCGAATAAATGAAAAGTGCTTCCTAAACTTACACGTTTAATATGAAATTAAAAGATTTTCATGTAATACATCTTTCTTTTAATTTTTAACATGTTTCCTTCATGCTAAAATATATTAATTTAAACACTACATTAAAATATCCTTCGGTTTTATGGGCCAGCAAAGTGTAGAGTGGCATATGATGTATGTTCTGTATCTCAAAAACTAGAGCTGATAGGGGAAAACGAATGCAATTTTTGGAATCAGCAGGTCAAATGTACTCAGAAACAGGTCTAACATTTGAGGCACCAAAATGTATGTTGGGCTGTGTATAATAAATATTCAATTGCTTTTACCATTATAATGTATAATCAATTCCATAGAAAAAGTAAAATGTACGAAACCAAATTGAAAAAAAAAGAAGTGATCAGAATAAAAGTATATCAAGGTAGTTTGGCCTTGGAAATGATAGAAAATAGCCATTGGGTGAACGGGTCATTTGGAAATGATATAAATTAGCCATTGGGAGACCGAAGAAAAAAGTGGATTGAGTCAGTAATGGAATAAGGCGGTAAGGCTGGGCTTTATTTTCGACTTGCGTCATATTCTTCTACTACTTTTATGTTTACGGTGCATGTTACGCACCTTATCCCCAGTCTTGGGGAGAGAATAAGTGATGGTGGTGGGAAAGGAAAAAAAACAAGCTCGTTTTTTTCCAAAAAAAAAACCTTTTTTTCATGAAAAAAACAAGTAAAAATTTGTCTTTTTTCATTTTTTTCAATTAAGTTGTGGAATTTACATGTTTGAACAATTATATTATAAATTTTAGCAAATATGCTCTAATTTGGACATTTTTTGGTTCCAATTTCCTACAAGGTGGAAGCCCCTGAGTTTGTGTTCAAAATTTTTATGGGTTTTCCATAATTTTATTTTATATTCTGAATTTTGATATTCATAATATTTTGTTTGTGGCTTTATTAATATTTTC
>JABUQX010029903.1:60000-62500 GCA_015478945.1 Trachelipus rathkii
GTATATGCGATGGGGTTATGAAAAGAATTCGAGGTGGGATGGCAGGGAAATGGTGCTTAGAATGATGGAGAGAATGGAGAATGAGTGGAGGGTTGCCCTACCTATTATATGCGGATGATTTGGTTCCTTGTGGCGAAATCTGAGATGAGTTTGAGAGGGTTGGGAGAGAGATTTGGCAGGGGTGTGTAAAAGGAGGCGTTTGAAAGTAAACGTAGATAAGAGTAAGTTATGGTTGTGAGTGAGGACAGTCCTCAGTGTGAAGTTATGTTAGATGCTGAGCAGCTGGAGCAAGTGCTCGAAGTTTAAACTATTTAGGGTAGTGTGTTGGGATGAGAAGGGAACGATGATGAGAATGTAGTAGGAAAGTTGTGAATGGAGGAAGGTGGCTGGTGGCAATTGAATCGTTGGTGAATGTAAAAGGGACTAAGTCTTGAGTGCGCTAGGGTCTTACATGAGGGTTATGTTGTTACCTGTGTTAATGTATAGTAGTGAGGACTATGGTCTGGATAAGAAGTATAGAATCTAAAGTTCAATGTGTTCAGATGGACCATCTTAGGGGCATGCTAGGTGTGAGAAGAATTAATAAAATGAGGAATGAACTTATTAGAGAGTTGTGTGGTGTGAAGAAAGGAGTAAATGAGAGAAAAATGAAAGTATGTGTTGAGAGGTTTGGTCATGTGGAAAGCGATGAATGATAGTCGGTTGGTTTAAGGATGATATAGGCGAGTGTGTTGGGAATCGACCGGCTGGCAGACCGAAGAGAAAGTGGATTGAGTCGGTGAACGAATGTCGGAAGGAGAGAGAAATGTGAGTTTGTAGAGGCGAGAAGAAAGGTGTAAACAGGAGTGAATGGCGGGGATTGTGAGGGGTATGGTTGTGGCCCCACCTGGGCCAAGGAATGAACCCTTACCACTGACGATCTACCATAGTGAGGGTCCATCGCTGTCCCATGAAGCTTTAGCGGTTGATTTTTCTGACTGCGATGAGTTCTCGTTAATTAATGGTACTGAGGGGCGGTAAGGCTGGGCTTTCTTTTCGACTTATGGTCGTGCTCTTTCTACTTCTTCTTTTCTTTTCCGATGCTCGTCACCCACCTTACTCCCATTCTTGGGAAAATAAAGGAAAAGATAAAGAAAGAAAGAAATATATATATATATAGTATATATATATATATATATATACTAATTATATTATATATATATATATATATATATATATATATATATATAATATATATATATTAATTATAGAGGGAGAGTACACGCATACTCGAAGTGTTGAAATTACCTCCATTTTTAATGCGTGCACTTTTCTCTTTTTGCGTTCATATTCTTTACACACTTCATCCTCCAGGCAAAACATATTACAAAACCACTATTATCAACATAATCATATACACATGATTTAAAGTACACACCCCTCTTCTAGATAAAACTTTACAGACATCCCTACTACTCAAATATCCGCTATGTTGTGGGGAGAAAAATTGCCCCACATCGTATGTCCTGCGTGTCGTATAGAAGGCGACTAAGGGACCGTGGTAGTTGGGTTGGCTGCCCACTTACCATCTATCCTTGGCTAGGAATGCTGATGCACGCCTCGGAGATGTCGTGATCGCCGTAAACGGCCCTAATTTTCGGCGAAATTGTATGAATCGTATGGGTACATGGGAATGTTCAGAGGAATAAATTAGCCAGAAGAGGAGCAGAGGTGATGGAATGTATATTAGAAAGGGCAAATTTGATTTGCTCGCTGTTGACTGAAACAAAGATGAAAGGAAAAGGTGAAAAAAAGAGTGTGTTGGTGTGAAATTTGTGTGTGCTGGTGTGGAAATGAATGAGAGAGGGAGAAGAAGGAGTTGCAATTTTGATGAGTGACCTTTGGTACAAAGCTATGGTATACTTTGTGTGTGTGAGTCCTAGAATTCTAATTGGTAAAAATTAAGTTTGAAAAGGTCAAGGTATGTGTGATTGTGACATATTGTCTATCTGAGGGTAAAGTTAAAGAGAATGCGAATTTCTAGGATAATTTGATTGATGTTTTGGATGGGGTGAGTATTAGCTTCAGATTGATTGTGTTGCGGGACCCTGAATGGTTGATAGGTGATCAAAAAAGGATGGTATAACAGGTGCGATTTGGGTGGCGGGAAGAAAATGAGGAATGGTAGGAGGTGATTTGCTTTCTGTGAAGAGAGAGGTATGTGTGTGTAGTAATACTTTCTTTAAACACAAGGGTTATCCATAGTATTGCTTTTAGAGTTCGTGTAGGTAGAGATGGTATCGAGAGTGAAAAGTATGATTTGATTTTGTGTGGTGAAGGAAGGAGATGAAGTATATGTGTTGGATGTTAAATCATGAGGGGTTTAGAATGGGATTATCGGGATCATTATGTTGTTCCTATGTTAAATTAAGTTTATTGGGGGCCTTGGATGGAAGGAAGGTGATACGAAAGGAAGTAGGTAAAATTAAGAGGTGAGAAGTAAAGTGAACAAGAAAAAAGG
>JABUQX010029903.1:72500-77500 GCA_015478945.1 Trachelipus rathkii
TAAGGTGCGTACATGCATCGGAAAAGAAAAGCAGTAGAAGAATATGACAAAAGTCGAAAAGAAAGCCCAGCCTTACCGCCCCATCTATACCTTTAAGTGACATCCCGTCGCAATCAGAAAATCCACCCTAGAGCTTCTCGGGACCGCGACGGACCCTCACTATGGTTAATCGTCAAGTGTAGGGTTCATCCCCTCGCCCAGGTGGGCCACAACCATGCCCCCTTACAACACCCCGTTATTCTCTCCTATCATCATGCACCTTCTCGCCTCTGCCAAACTCACATTTCTCTCCTGCAAACATTCCTTTACTGACTCAATCCACTTTTTCTTCGGTCTCCCAACCGGTCTGTTCCCAACACACTCACCACTATACATCCGCTTAACCAACCGACTATCATTCATCCTTTCCACATGACCAAACCATCTCAACATATTCATTTATTCTCTCGTTTACCCCTTTCTTCACACCACACAACTCTCTAATATGTTAATTCCTCATTTTATCAATTCTTCTCACACCTAGCACGCTATTAAGATTGTTCATCTGAACACATTGAACTTTAGATCTATACTTCTTATTCCAGACCATAGTCTCACTACTATACAATAACACAGGTAACAACATACCCTCATGTAAGACTCTAGCGCACTCAAGACTTAGCCCCTTTACATTCACCAACGATTTAATTGCACCAGCCACCTTCCTGCCATTCACAACTTTCCTACTACACTCTGCATCATCCGTTCCCTTCTCATCCAACATATACTCTAAATATTTAAACTCAGACACTTGTTCCAGCTGCTCACCATCTAACATAACTTCACACTGAGGACTGTCCTCACTCACAACCATAACCTTACTCTTATCTACATTTACTTTCAAACCCCTCCTTTTACACACCCTGCCAAATCTCTTTACCAATCCTCTCAAACTCTCTTCAGATTCGCCTCAAAGAACCAAATAATCCACATATAATAGGTAGGGCACCCTCCACTCATCTACATTCTCCATCATTCTAACACCTTTTCCTGCCACCCCCACCTCTAATTCTTTCATAACCCCATCCATATACAAATTGAATAACCAAGGAGACATAACACAACCCTGTCTCACTCCGCTATTAATACTAAACCAATCACCTTTGACACCATTTATTCTTACACACGCCTCACTATCCTCATACATACTTTTGATTCCATTCAGAAGCCTACCACCAACACCACATATCACTAACACCTGCCATATAGCTTCCCTATTAACCCTATCATACGCCTGTTGCAAATCCATAAAACCTAAATACAATTTATTCTTCTTCTCCCTCATTTTCTCAATCATTTGTTTCAATGTAAAGATTTGATTCACACATCCTCTACCACTCCTAAACGCACCTTGTTACTCACCAATCAGTCCTTCAGTCACTCGACGCATTCTTTCGACCAAAATACCAGCATATATCTTCCCTATAAAGCGCAGCTTTACCGCCCTCTTTAAACCCTTAAGTGAGAACTCGTCGCAGTCAGAAAAATCCACCCTAGGGCTTCATGGGACTGCGACGGACCCTCACTATGTCATCTCGTCAATGTATGGTTCATCTCTTGGCGCAGGTGATCCACAACCATTCCCCCTCACAAAATCCCGCCATTCACTTTTCTTCTCGCCTCTGCCAAAATCTTATTTCTCTCCTCCAGGCATTCCTTTGCTGACTCAATCCACTTATTCTTTGGTCTCCCAGCCGGTCGATTCCCGACACACTCACCACTATCCACATCCGCTTAACCAACCGACCATCATCTATCCTTTCCACATGACCAAACTATCACTTTATAACTTTATGTTTCACATATAACTTTAACTATACTCGTAATTTTTTTTTGGAAATCTATTACAGCTTACTGTATCAAAATTAAAATGCAACAATTTTAGTGAAAACTCGCATATTGCTATCGTTAGTTCAAGAAATGCCTCACTTATAGGAAAATTAAAAGAAGTGAATCCCTGAGTATCTGACTTGAATATGACTAATAAGAGACTGCTATCCTTTACCTTTCCCTACCATTTCCATGTTGCAAAATGACAAAAAAAAAAAAAAAACGAATAATTATTATTGCTAAAATTTAATTATGATTTTTCATTTCATGAAAAATACGAATAAAATTTTGAAATATATTTTTTGCGTTTCAGAAATGTAAAAAGAGGTACTGGAAAGTACAAAGATTATGAACTGTTAAAAAAAATGAATTAATGAATAAAAATGTTAAAATAGAACAATTACTGCACAGAATAACATCTCATTTTCTAATATTAAGTATTAATGATGACGTTTTCGAAGAGAATAGCTAAAACAATATCTAGGTTCCCCTCTTGCCTCAATAGCTATCACTACTAAGATGAATAATAGTATCATTTTGAAATACGTACGGTATAGAACAAATTATATCCTGTCTTGTTGACCATCCAAAACGGACAATAAAGCCATAAATGCTGAACACCTTTGGTGATGCTAAGTCTCAGGCCGAGATGAACCGTTTCTTTGCTTTCAACTCCTTAAAATACGACAAAATTAAAACATTAGTGGGAATCATTATAACGATTACGTATTCCATGAAAAACTATTAAAATCTTACCTAATTTACTAAAAGTCCATACGTTTAGATCTGGAGCACCAATGCCAACAACTTTTTTGCATACCCATGAATTTCCAAAGTAATTCATAATCTACAAGAAAATAAAATACTCAGAAATTAAGTTGGAACTTGGAAAGTCATGACAATTAAAATTTTTAAAAAACTTTTCTTACCTCGGCTTCAATGCTTAATTCTCTTGTTTTAGCATGATTAATGCTGACTGACGATCCAGGTAAAAGAACTTTCTTCTCGGACTCACCAGGTAGGACCAATTTCAAGTTAAACGGAAGTAAATTGTGGAATATAACGCACGGCTTTAAATTAATATTTATCATAACACTGTCGAGTGTACGTAGGGTGGTATTCTTCCAGAAGATTTGTTCAACTTCGCAACTCGCCTTAAAATTAAAAAAAATACTTAATATCAACAATTACAAAAATATACAATAAATGATGAAATAGATCTTTAAGAATTTTTAACTCTAGATTCAACCTTTCTTCAACATCATTCTCATTCTATAGTTAATAGAGATTAAATAAATATTTTTTAATTTCAAATAAAACAGTGCAGCAAAAATAATGTTTTATGCTTTTGCAATCAAATAGTCATAGTAATATGACTTCCACACAGGGTAAAAAAAAAAAAAAAAAGAATAAAAAAAATAAACATGACAAATGTAAAAATTTTTAAGCACGGTTCTTTCAAGCACATCTCACTTCCTAGCTTGAGAACTCTCTATTAAATTCTTTTATGTTAAAACAAAAAACATTAAAGAAAAAATTCGAACTAATTAACCAAACGACATTAGTGTACTCAAAACAAGTATTTTTAAATTTAAAATAAAAAATATACAGTTTATCGTATATACTATATTCAACATTTGCTTGAATTTTTAATACAAACACTTCAATACGATAATAATTCAAGTTAAGAATACTAGACGAGTTCACTCACAACAATTTACTGAAAATCCACAATTCACAGGCAACAAATTCACAGCCATGTATAATTCATTAAGATGTACAATCTACTATATATATATATATATATATATATATATATTATATATATTTATTATATATATATTATATATATATATTATTATTATTATATATATATATATATATATATTATATATATATATATATATATATATATATATATATATATATATATATATATAAAGATATATATATTATTATATATATATATATATATATATATATAAATAAATATAAATATAATAAATATATATATATATATATATATATATATATATATATATATATATATATATATATATATATATATATATAAAGATATATATATATATATATATATATATTATATATACAGCATATATATATATATATATATATATATATATATATATATATATATATATATATATATATATATATATATACGTATATATATATATATATATATATATATATATATATATATATATATATATATATATATATATATATATATATATATATATATATATATATATATATATATATATATATATATATATATATATATATATATATATATATATATATATATATATATATATATATATATATATATATATATATATATATATATATATATATATATATATATATATATATATATATATATATATATATATATATATATATATATATATATATATATATGTGTGTTATGCTATTAGGAATATGGGAGATAAAATCATGAGCTTCACACATCAATACGGCTAAATTTATTATTTATATTTGAAAGGATTTAAAGAAACATTTATTTACAAAAGTGATAGATTTACATATAAATTTTATTTGAAGACGAATTAATTAAGATTTTTTATTTTAAAATATTTTTAAGAACAATTTTTATTTAGAAAATAAAATTGTCTTCTGGGAAAAAAGATTCATAAAATAACTCTACACTCTGCATCTTGGATACGAAGGAAAGTTATAAATGGAAGTAAAAAAGTTATTACCTGGTTCCATTCTCGATTATATAACTGGTTCTATGTTGGGTTCCAGTCTCGATCATATAATTGATTTGTTGGGTTCCATAATTGGTTCTACGATTGTTTTGAGAATCTCATCGGCAACTGAATATTACACTATTGAAGACTTTTCTATTATTTTGGGATATTTATCATTGAAGAAGTTCTAATTCCTTACAGCACTACTAAGGCAGTGAGAAGGATTAAGATTTGATATTTATCATTTGAATTAGAAGATTACTAAAGAATATAGTTCTCTGGACAAGGATTAGAAAGTCTAAGTAATTATTCAGAAGAAAATTTTGTAAGAGATTAGATAGCAATCAGTGTGAGATTTATTAGAACATTTTGAAGAAAAGTTATACAACT
>JABUQX010029903.1:90000-100000 GCA_015478945.1 Trachelipus rathkii
AAATTTAAACACAAATAAATAAATTTTAATTAAATATTTTAGATTTTTAATTTAAATTTTAACTTTCGACAAATTTCAAACCTCTGCCAGAAAAATTATAAAAAAAAAGTCTATGAAGAGATTTTTCTTATATTTTAATCCTGTTTAAAGAAAGTATAACCCTAATATAATATATTTTATTTTGTTAACACCGAAAAATTCATATAAAAAAACTATCAGATGAATAATTAAAAATTAGTTCAAATTTTTAATTAAAGCGTTTTTTTTTTAAATTTATTTTATATTTGTTAGTTGCAATTTTTATTGTTTAATTAAAAAAATAAAAAGATTTTTAATCAAAATTTGTGAATTGCAGTAATTTATTATTTTTTTAAATATTATAAAATGAATATTAATATATGAATAGATTTATAAAATTATTGAAAGTTATAGATTCACAAAATGTGGTGCAAAAGTAGAATAATTTCCGCTTATTCAGGTGAAAGTAGTGAAAGTATTTTCTTGGGGGTTTTGTGGATGTTGCTAGCTTGATTAAAAATACTCACTGAAGACACTAAATGAAGAGTAGCACGCTAAATGGAGAGAAGCATACTAAATGAAGAGTATCATAAGCATTTTCTTGTAAGGTCTGAAAGATGCGATGTTTCTTATGGTTCTTAAATTTGGGATACTGTTCTTAGTGGCTTTATTTGCAAACTAAGAGAATAGCTATGTTTAAATGCATTTAAGTGAAAAGATATGTTATTATATAAACGTGTTAACAGTTAATTTGAAAGTTAATAGGCAAGAAGAATGCTCCAATTGACCGGATCCGGCAGCAGAAAAATTTTGACCGGATTATCAGACATCCGGCCAAGGTTATGACCTAGTTAAATAAATAAGTATATCAGTAAATAAGTATATAAGTTAGCAATATATATATATATATATATATATATATATATATATATATATATATATATATATATATATATATGTTGGTTATATATTAAGTCCCTTAAAATGTTGCCGCCCAGTTATAAAGGCCAAACTTTTTTGAAAGTGTCTTGTAATAAAGACGGTTCTGTCGAGACGCCAAACCGAGAGCTTGAGGAGGGGTTTCAAACAATTTTTGTCTTTTTCAGGCTTTTGACTGTACAAGTTCTTCAACTTAATTAGGCCGTTTAAAAAGTTTATATATATATATATATATATATATATATATATATATATATATATATATATATATATATATATATATATATATATATATACATATATATATATATATATATATATATATTATATATATAATTAGGTTGTGTGCATGTGTTGTGTAACAAAGGGTTTGTGGAGGGTGTAGTTCCAAAGGACTAGAGGAGAGCAGTAATATAATAGTACCCTAAACCATTATAATTGGGTAAGGGTTATAAGAGGGGGAACTGTAGAAACTGTAGGGGAATTAGTTTGAGTGTTGGGGGGAAGGTATATTCTAGTGCTTAGTTGAAAGAGTTCTTCGAGTGACTGAGGGATTGATTGTTGAAGAATAAAATGCATTTAAAAGTGGTAGAAGATGTGTAGATCAAAGCTTTACAGATTATTAATATTGTTTGCAAAGCTTGCGTGAAAAATTGAAGAAAACGACAGATGGGAAAAATAAAAAGGCTTGAAGTTTGGCAATGATATCTTATGGCAGGATCCCAAGAACCCTCAGATGATTACTGCTTTTGCCTTGTTAAGACTTCTGAAGTCAACTTAAAAAAATTGATAGTGTCTGTAGCATACTAATCTAGGTTCAGTAATTAGACCATTTAATTCTTGTTCCTATTTCTCACGTCTTCCAATACTCAAATGATGAACAAATGAAAGTACCTAATAAGCTCTAAAGTGATATTATAATAAAAACAAAATTTTATAACACTTCTTCATCTGTAACATCTCAAAATTTTATTAATCTGAATAGAGTTTTTAATTCGTGATTTGTTGCATTCAGGATTGTCACTAGATTTATTAATGATATAAAAAATTATCGAGAAAAGGAAAAAAAAATTCTATGATATTTTTGTGCATAGAAGGATTTTATTAACCGCCATAATATAGAAGGATTTTTGAATGTAATGCATACATATAAATATATAGCTAATGTGGGGTGAATATTCATTTACAGGTCAAAAGGAATTTTAAACTGATTCTTGCTTCACGATGGAGAAATTTATAGCTATCGTGAAGCAAGAAATGTAAATCTGCCACGTATGAAAGCAAAAACATCTGGACTATAAAAACAAATTTCTTCAAATAGAAAATATGATTGTAAAGATTGTTCAACTCGATACGATTATACTACAGCCCATGATGTTGCGATGATGTCACCAGATTTGAAGAACTAATGAATAGTTTTACTATCAATAAAATCGAAATTATGTATTCTGCTTAACACAGAGACATTATTTCTTTAGCACATCAATATTATTCGTAAACGGGTTCAAATATTTACCATATGTATTATTATGAATTTATTCTAGTGCAGTACTCACCT
The DNA here is from genome assembly GCA_015478945.1 of Trachelipus rathkii. Taxonomy (NCBI): domain Eukaryota; kingdom Metazoa; phylum Arthropoda; class Malacostraca; order Isopoda; family Trachelipodidae; genus Trachelipus; species Trachelipus rathkii. The sequence goes on from JABUQX010029903.1 coordinate 92,516, forward strand.
AAGAGTAAAAAACTGCAGATACGAGTTTCAAATTTTTTTGAAAAATAACCAAGCAAAATTTTAATTCATTTTTATTTGATGTTTCTAATAATATATTATATATGTATACTTTTTATTAAATAAATCTTTCATTTTAAAATAATTTATTTGAATCGAATTATTACAAATATAAAATGCATCTCAATTGAAGAGCAATATAATGGATGTTATGTCTATAAAGCATCCTTTGGGACGAACATTTCTGCATATAAATGAAGCAGAAGAATTGTATTCTGAATTCCCAAGGAAATGAAAGGGAAAAAAACATCTGAAATTGGCAATAATTTCGACGAAATTTTTAATTAAATAATAATAATAATAATAATAATAATAATAATAATAATAATAATAATAATAATAATAATAATAATAATAATAATAATAATAATAATAATAATAATAATAATAATAATAATAATAATAATAATTTTTCAAAGAAATTTCATTTAATCATTAAAATTATTTTAACGACAAATGAAATTTATTTGGTCGAAATGAATTTCGGTGCTTTTTAGTGAATTCTAAAGCTTTCTCTATTATGGATTCCAAATCTGTAATAGAGTTCTCTATTTTTCACAAACCGAGTTTAATTATTTCTGACGTTTTTCTAAAATTGATGGTTATTACATGGCAATAATATATATATATATATATATATATATATATATATATATATATATATATATATATATATATATATATATATATATATATATATATATATATATATATATATATATATATATATATATAAAGATACTATCTTCATAACTCATATATATATATATATACCGGTATATATACACGCTTAGACGTATTTTCTTGCCAAAAAATTGAATATATAGGCCTATTATTATTATTATTATTATTATGATTATTATTATTATTATTATTATTATGATTATTATTATTATTATTATTATTATTATTATTATTATTATTATTATTATTATTATTATTATTATTATTATTATTATTATTATTATTTATAACTGATAATTTATTATTATTATTATTATTATTATTATTATTATTATTATTATTATTATTATTATTATTATTATTATTATTATTTGTGGGATTTTTTTCTCTTTTGCTTAATTGCATTTTATTTGCAAATTTTTAGTGTTTTTTTTCTTCTCTCAAATACAAGTTCACGAAAATTCACAAAAGTGGAAAAACGGTGCAAATATATTTTATTATATATGTTGTAATTTTGTTAGTGTTAAACAAAGAAAAGATCTTAAAAGATTTGATAAAAATGTTTACTATGCTTATTTTGGGGTGAAAATTGGTGATCAAGGCAAAAATTAGGGTCTACAAAGTTTTCACAGAAGTTGTGTTGAAAGATTAAAAATTAGAGCCGTTACAAGCAATTTAAATGCCGTTTGCTATCCCTGTGATGTGGAAAAACCTTAAATCATATATTATTTATATTTTGTATTATCAATATGGTTACTTTAACAACAAGAAGAAAGGTAATAAAGAATACCCTAACAAACATCAGCAGTGAGACCTGTGCCTCACTGCGAAGATCTTCCAGTGCCAACTCCACCTGCTGTTTTGAAAGATGTTACTGAAGATAATTCTGACAACTCGACGTCAGAAGCAGATGTTTATCATTCGAAAGTGTAAGAGGTTGTATAATGGAAGGCTCTCTAAAAGCTATTAAACAGGATAATTCCATTATAATTTGTAGACCAGACAAGGGTTTAGGAGTTGTTCTCATGAATAAATCTGATTATATTGATAAAGTAAATCACATCTTATCGGACAATACCAAGTTTCATCTTATTACCAACAAAAACCCCATTAATCTATCCCTTACCTTAGAAGATAAAGTTAATCGTTTCCTAAGAAAGCTCTAAAATGCAAAAAAAATAACGAAATCTTAATTCAATGATATTTATGCCTGAGGCTCATCCCCTGGCATTTTATATGGACTCCCTAAAGTTCACAAGGACAATATTCCAATTAGACCTATCCTTTCGGCTTTTAATACACATAATTATAAACTTGCAAAATTTTTGGTTCCTTTATTATCTCCTTTTTCCACAAATGAATAAACTATAAAGAATTCATATCATTTTAAAAATTGGCTCTTTAGTATTATTAATTTTTACACCTTCTTCATGACTAGTTTCGACATAGAGTATCTCTATACAAAAATTCCGATTACCGATGCCATAGATATTTTATTAAACAGCATTTTTAATTCAGTCTATCACTTTCATGGTTTTGATAAGAAAGAATTTAGAATCCTATTACAATTAGCCACTCAAGATACTTATTTCCTTTTTAATAACGCCCTCTATGAACAAACTGACTCACTAGCAATGGGTTCTCCTTTAAGTGCTCTTCTAACCAATGCCTTTCTCATTTATCATGAAAAAAATGATTAAATAATTGTCCCCCTTCATTTTTACACATCTACAGAAGGTATATTTACGATACACTTTTACTATTTATAGATAAAAATAAAATTCCAGAGTTTTTCACCTATATGAATTCACAGCTACCTAACATTAATTTTACACATGAAGATGAAAGCAATGATTCTTTACCTTTTTTGGATTTACTAATTAAAAAAACTACAACAAATTTTTCGACATCAATTTACAGAAAAAAGACTTTCACGGGCTTAGGCCTTAATTTCTTTAGCCATATACCTTTGTCATTCAAATGCAATAGTATAAAAACTTTATTATACAGAGCCTTCCATTTAACATCCTCTTACACTTTAATGCACAAAGAATTTAATTTTCTACTAGGTTATTTTGAATCAAACTTCTATCCCCATTCTCTTGTTTATAAATATATTAATAAATTTCTATCTTCTAATTTCGACCCTCTCCCTCCTATTATCTCGGCTCCTAAACTAAAATTGTATCTCTCCTTACCCTTTTATGAACACATCCACATCAAACTTCGTAAAGACCTTTCGTATATCTTATCTAACTGTTTTCCTCAACTTGATATTAAATTGATTTTTAACTCTTCTCATAAAATTGCCTCCTTTTGCAACCACAAAGACAATATCCCCAATGCACTGCGCTCTTCTGTCGTTTATAAATTTATTTGTGGCAACTGTAATGTTGCTTACGTTGGCAGTACTCTACGTCAACTTTCTGTCAGAACCGACGAGCATAGGGGTGTCTCTACACGCACAAATTCTCTCCTTAACTGTCCTTCGCACTCAGCTATACGTGATCATTCACATACATATGATCACCCTTTTAATCATACTAATTTTTCAATACTGTTACAAAGTAGCTCTCAAACCAACCTGCACATTGCTGAATCGCTTTACATCACAGAAATTAAACCTTCGTTAAACAGTGACAGTGGTCCTTTTAAACTCCAACTAGTGTAACCTTACGTGACATGAAGCAAGGAAGGAGAAAATTGCATATTACTGTATTCTAATCACCACCATTATCGTAATTTAAGTAAGTTTCTATATTTTGCCAATAATTAAAAAAACATTAAGTTACCCCTTTTGTATGATATATTGTTTTGTTCAGTAATGTACTGTTAATTATGTTTTGATTTTTAATATAGGTCTGTGAAATTCGAGTATTTAACTTAGTCTGTTATTGTTAATTGTTCAAGGAAAGTTAATAATGTCATCATTAATGCTGAGTAGAAATTTAACTCCTTAATTTATTTTTTGTTTCGTTAATACTTAACGACATATTATTTAGAAGCTTTAGTAAGCTGGTACTTTTTCTCTACCCTGTATTTATTGCGTTTTATTATTTGTTTCTAGCCTGATGATGGAAACTATGTTGTTTCCGAAACGTTGTGAATTGTAACATTAAAGATTTTCCTATGCTGTCCAAAGCCTTGGTGCTACTTTTTATCCTAAAATTAAGATTCCCGGATTCTAGAAACTGGATTGATGTTATAAGACGAAGATATGGCCAAGCCACCATCAGCGCTATACGACACATGGAGAATCTTTATTTTAAAAAGGAAAAACGCAAACTCGACCTCGAATTTCTAAGGACCTTCTGGGAAGCCTTAGGTTGCTTTCAGAGGAAAAGTGGCGGGTTTCCTTTTAGCTCATCGGGGTCTTGCACGTACATCTTCTAGGGTCCAGGTTCGAATCCCAGCAGAGTGAAATACTTTAAGGGTGTTTTATCAATACAAAATTATATTGCGTTTTTGCAATTTTTTTTATATATATATATATATATATATATATATATATATATATATATATATATATATATATATATATATATATATATAATATATATATATATATATATATATATATATATATATATATATATATATATATATAAAATCACAAAACTCTTCAGAGGTAATAGCTCAAAACGCAGATTTAAGCTGAGGTAAATTACTCCCACGACGCGCCAAATGTGGTAGACGTGTTCTGAAACGTCTGGCAAGTTTTCGATATCTTTATTTCAAGCTACATTGTTGCAGGCTGACATATTTTAGGGCTTTCCCCCAAAAAAAAATCTGACGAGTGACATCAAACAAAACATTTTGATAAATATAAAGTTTTCTTAAATACCAAATATTGTTTCGCATAATCGTGTAGATTTATAGAAAAATGATGCCCGTTATACACTTTTTATGGTTATATTCGGCTTTAACGGATCAAAATACATAAGAAATGGCCAGAAGTTTTTATTTAACAAAACGACTGTCAACCATTGTAATTGATTTAAGAATGCTTTCACTTTAATGACGAAATAGTGTGAATGTTTTTACAACTAAAATAACTAAGCAAAAAAAGGGATAAATTATGATATAGCAACCTCCTATTTTGATACATGGTTAGCTCTTCCCCAAAGATTCCAAACAACAGGCGACTTAAAGCCGCTTTCGTTTTTGCATTTGTGCTAAAAAAGTGCTTAAGTTTTCGTTCGTTTTTTTCAAACTTAGCGCAAAATCATAAAAAATGCTCACCAAACGTAAGGAATTTCCTTAATTCTGTAAGGTTTCTATTTTATACAGAATTTTATTCTATTTTATACAGAATTAGGGAAATTCTTTACGGTTGGTGAGCATTTTTTTTTGCTTATAAGTTTGATATATGAAAAAGTAAGCATTTTTAAAAAAATACAAAAAAAAAAAAAAATTAAATATACTATTCTATATATATATATATATATATATATATATATATATATATATATATATATATATATATATATATATATATATATATATATATATATATATATATATATATATATATAATATATAGATGTATATATATATATATATATGTATATATATAATAATAACATAATAATATATATATATATATATAATAATAATATATAATAATATATATATAATATATATATATAATAATAATAATATGTATATATATATATATATATAATGTGTAATATGTAATATATATATATATAACTGTATATATATAATATATATGTATATAGATTTATATATCTTTTTCTTTCTATATATATATAATATATATATATATATATATATATATATATATATATATATATATATATATATATATATATTTTTATATATATCTCCCTCCACACACGATATACAACTATTTATAGTTATCACCACCGCTCACGGGCAAAGCCCTATTCAGGGAGGGGGTGCACTCAACAAAATTTCACCTAACGCAAATTACGCAGATAGAGCACAGACGCGGGCCTTAAAGTGAGGAGATTAAATTGAGTAGGAAACACAGAAGATGGAAGAGAATTCCACAGAACAGAGGTGGCAGGAAAGAAGGAGGCACTGCAGCGAACTAGTCTGGAGTTGCTAACATCAACTAAAACTCATGTGCCGCACAGCACCCCTTGTGCTACGAGGGCGTCTTAAAGGAGGCGGCACGCGAGTGGAAAGCTCCCTCGAGCACCTGCCGCTACGGTACCTATAGAAAAGAGATAAAGCACCAACATCGCGCGCAAAGATAAGGGTCAAGTGAACTAGAAAGTACAGGACAGTTTATAAGTCTTTTAGCTTTTCGACCCTATCCAAAAGCCAGGTGAAACCTGAGCCCCCAGATATGAGAGCAGTACTCCATACAAGGGGCGAATAAGGCCCTTATATAACTGGAGTAACTGAGAAGAGGAAAAAGTCTCGCAGTCTAAACAGAACTCCCAGTTTCTTTGAGGCCGCCCTAGCAACCGTTGTGATGTGAGGTTTCCAAGACATTTTTGTTTATGTTAAGACCAAGGATGTTTTATATTGTCAACGGAGAGACGAGAGAACCGTCGAAGAGATAGGAAAGTTAGAAGGTGTCTTAGAGAGGAGATTTGCTTAGAAGTTAGGTTTTTAAAAAAATTAAATTTCACCAAGGTTGCGACGACCCCACCCGGAAATTCTATCCAGATCAGCGAGAATGGAATCGGAAAGATTAAGACAAGAGGCAATTCTAGAAGTAAAAGAAGGAGCAGAATTGAAATGAGTTGAAGAATGAAGGGTCGAGTCATCGGCATATGAGGGAATAGAGTTAGATGTGCAGATGAGAAGATCATTAATGAAAAGCAGGAATAAAGTAGGAATAAGACAGAACCCTAAGGAACACCACTAATGACCAGAAAAGGAAGGAAAAAGAAAGTCGCCCCATCAATAACAATAACTATTGAGCGATTTGAAAGAGAAGCTAGACATAAGTAAGCAAAGAAGGAAATCAGAGCTTGGTGAGCAGTGACGCGTGCCATACCGGTCAAATGCTTTGGATATGTCAAGCGCCACCACGCAAGTCTCCCCGTAATTCCTGAGGGTGGAAAACCATAAATCTGTTAGATAGGAAAGTATATCACCAGTAGACCTCGAGCGCCGAAAGCCGTACTGGCGATCGGAAAGAAGGGAATGAGATTCCAGATGGTCTAAGAAATGAGTTTAGAAGGGTTTCAAAGATCTTAAGATAGAATACAAGTGAGGTTAGAGCTATGGGGCGATAGTTAGAAGGATCAGAGCGGCTTCCTTTTTTTCGGAATAGGTTGGATATATGCGCTTCAACACTGAGGAAGAAATTAAGTATTGAGGCATAGAGAATATAGTTGAACGAGCTCAGAAGCACACTCCCTCAAAACTCGGGGAGGAATGCCATCCGGGCCACCCGCCTTCCTAACGTTCATAGATTTCAGAAGCCCATGCACCCGATCAAATGTAATCTCAGGCAAAGGCATAGGACACCTGAGAGGAGAAGGAGGAGGAAGAGGAATGCCAGAATCGTCCAGGGTTGAGTTAGAGGAAAATAGGAGGCCGAAGAGATTGGCCTTGTCAGTTGGAGAGTTAGCAACAGAACCATCAGATCGAATAAGAGGAGGAAAGGTAGATTTACAGAAGTTGTTGGAGATGTTTTTGGCAAGAGGCCAGAAAGATTTATCAGTAGGAGAACCAAGGAGGTTAGCGCACTTTCGTTTGATGAAAGTCCACTTTGCTCGTCGAAGAGTATCCCTGCAA
>JABUQX010029903.1:110000-132500 GCA_015478945.1 Trachelipus rathkii
TGACGCTTGGCCTAGTCCTATATATTATTATATGAAATATGAAGATCTATGTACGCCCATAGCTTGGAATTTTACTCTTAAGAACAGAGTAGGAAGGAAAATTTCCAAATGAATTTAATTATTATAATTGTTATTACTAAAGTAGTTGTTTTTCTTTAAATTTATTTTATAAATCAGTTTCTTTTTTCACTTTCAAATAAAATTGTAATAATTTATTTAACTTTACCATTTAAATTATTTTATTAAAAAGACTCAAAAATATTGGGTAGGAGCTACCTACCCTGCCTACCTTATGTATACCCCCTGAGATGTATATACATATATATATATATATATATATATATATATATATATATATATATATATATATATATATATATATATATATATATATATATATATATATATATATATATATATATGAAATCTTCTTATAGTATTTTGTGTTTGTCATTATTGTATTCTGTAAACTATCTATGTACATTTCACCCTGAATTTTGTTGAAGTTGTTGCTATTTTTTATACAAAAAGATTCGATCATTTTACGTTTGTTGTTGTCTGATGCGTAGATGATTGGTTCCATTCCATCTATATTGATTCTGTGGTTTTGATTACTTCTGTGGTGGGTTAGAGCTGAATTTTGGTTATCGGTTGCCAGATCATGCCTGTGTTGGTATCTTCTTCTTGTGAATTCAATCGTCTCTCCTATATAAATATCTGTACAGTTGTTACATGGAACCTTGTAGATGCATTGAGATTTTTCGTAGTTTTTAAATTTATTTGGCTTCATAACTTTTTTTAGTGGTAGGGTGTTTGATGGAGTTAAGATTAAGTTTTTTGGTAAAAGTTTTTTTATATATGGGATTACTGGATAGGGGACTGGTAAATAGGTCAAATTATTTTGGTTATCATTAATGTCATGTGTGCTGAAAAATTTCTTTTTTGCTTTTTTTATGCTTTGATTATCATTAATGATAACCAAAATAATTTGATCTATTTACCAAATGCATCAATTAAGGACTCGCTCACAGTCAGTCAAAACTTCACCTGAAGAGGCCGTATATATTCGGCGAAAGCTAGTGTGTGTTTTTATTCAATAATTTTATTTGTAATTGATAAAAATTGTTTGCTCAATGTATTAATTTATTAAAGTTAACATTCAAAGTGTGTTCATCCTAAGATTTTTAGGGCAATTTGATCATATATATATATATATATATATATATATATATATATATATATATATATATATATATATATATATATATATATATATAATATATATATATATATATATATATATATATATATATATATATATTTATATATGTCAGTTTTTTTTTTTTATTTTTTTAGCATTTTGCTCTATGATACCAACAATGAATTTCAGTTGTAACGGACATGATTCAAAAGTTCAAAATATTTTAAATATAAAAATCCATTATATTAAATATTGTTTTAAAAAAGAAATGTCTCGAAAAGTACGACACTTACAGAAATTACATATTTGGAATCAGCGTATAAAGTTTATTACTAAATGTAAAACTGTTTAATAAATATTTTTCATCGTTGAAATATCTCATTACGAGACTTACAGAAAAACCAATTGCATATTTGGAATCAGCGTATAAAGCTTATTACAAATATGTAAAAAACAAAAAACAAAAAAAAAACAAAATAGGGGCTCGAGCCAACGGGGGACAGAGGGGGGACGTCATACCCGTAGGGGAGGGGCGGAGGAACCCCGCGACACCCAAATACCAAATAGCCGGGATTCCGGATATCCCCGGAGGGGGGTAAATAGTCCTACCCTGTCGTTCCCCGGAAGGCCAAGAGACCCCGACTCCTGCCATTTTTGCGATTTACCCTTGGGTATTCCTTTAGTAAAAAAAAAAAAAAAAAAAAAAATAAAACTGACGGAGTCGTAAAACGTAAAAGGTCCTATATATTTTGAATCATGTCCGTTACCACTTAAATTGATTGTTAGGATCATATAATAGAAATATATTTAAAAAAAAAAAAAAAAATTCAAAACTGACGGAAGCGTAAAACAGAAAGTTCATATATATATATATATATATATATATATATATATATATATATATATATATATATATATATATATATATATATATATATATACTATATATATATATATATATATATATACATATATAATAATATATATATATATATATATATATATATATATATATATATATATATATATATATATATATATATATATATATATATATATATATATATATATATATATATATATATATATATATATATATATATATATATATATAATCAAATTAAGGATTATTAATAGTATTTAGTATTTCCTGAGAGAGAGAGAGAGAGAGAGAGAGAGAGAGAGAGAGAGAGAGAGAGAGAGAGAGAGAGAGAGAGAGAGAGAGAGAGAGAGATTTTTTTTGAGAGAGAGAGAGAGAGAGAGAGAGAGAGAGAGAGAGAGAGAGAGAGAGAGAGAGAGAGAGAGAGAAGAGAGAGAGAGAGAGAGAGAGAGAGAGAGAGAGAGAGAGAGAGAGAGAGAGAGAGAGAGAGAGAGAGAGAGAGAGAGAGAGAGAGAGAGAGAGAGAGAGAGAGAGAGAGAGAGAGAGAGAGAGAGAGAGAGAGAGAGAGAGAGAGAGAGAGAGAGAGAGAGAGAGAGAGAGAGAGAGAGAGAGAGACCGTCAACATTGAGTCACTCTAGCTTATCATATGAGTGACTCACAAGGAATCTTTCCGCAAAAAAAAAGGACTATCGAAATTGATCGTTAAAAGGTTGCTCTGAAAATTAACTTCTACTCTTCCTGCCTTTGGAGCGGTTCTGAGTGGACTATTATTTTGGAAACAATTTAGAAAGGTCTTTTATTGACAGATACGATTCAGAAATCTTTGATACTTATATTAAAGGCTTAATCGTATTTCCACCTCAGATTTAGAGTTCATTAATATATTTAATTTGTTAATTTAATTTTTTTATTATTATTATTATTTATATTTCATCTAGAAAGTGTAACCTCAATCTCTTATATTTGAGGAATTGCTGCCTATATTTGCCGAGATTAATTTACTCTGCTTCAGTTATATTTTCATAGTGTGTGTGTGCGATTTTGTGATATAGAATCTTTATAAATATTAAAAGTGCAAACATCTTTTCTTGGAGATATTTTTTCCTTCGAAAGTTGTAAATACTGGTATACGTATTGAAGTGAAGATTTGACTGTTACTAACTTCGAATAAAACTCGTCGCTTGAAGGACATCGGTGAACGACTGGAGTTCCTTCAAAAAGAGTTTAAGGTTAGTTTAGTTGTTTACTTCAACCCCTTTCCCCTTACCTTATTTTTAAGGTGAGGATCAAAGTAAATTTTTTAATATAAGGGAAATCGTAAAATTTTGAGTTAGTATACTAGTACAGTTAAATCGTTAAAAATCGTCACGAACAAGTATTATTTTTTTATGGTAATAGTTGATTTCCAGTCAGTCAGTCGAACATCGATAACATGATTAAATTATTTTCAATAATTAATCGATTTCTTTTAACGATTCGATATTGTTTTCTTCATACCTAATTTGTGTTATGAATGCAACTATGCCATATATATTTTTGGTTATTGTGAAGAATTCACCAGTCCAAAGTAGACGAAGACTATTAAAACTACAAACATTTAATGCAAAAAAATGATCTCAACAAATTATTTGAATTTTTTTTTTACAGATTTTAAGATTATATTTTGGGTAAATATCTAGTATTTGATCTAAAAATTTTCTGAAAAATTTTTTGAAGTTAAAAAAAATTTATCAGTTCAGAAAAGTTAAGTTTTTTAAGAAAACTGTTTAGTGGCAAGCTTCTGGCATAATTCCAGAAGCTTGCCACTAAATAATTTTCTTAAAATAACTTAACTTTTCTGAACTTAAAATTTTTTCAGAAAATATTTAGATCAAATACTAGATATTTACCATATTTTGAATAAAAATATTAATAATAACGCTCCGAAAATCATAACAATTAGTTTTTTTTTTCGTTCGTGTAGGGATGACGAATCACTGTCGAAATGCGTTTCAGATTATCGATACATCGATATCAATATTCTTTTTTTTTCACGATTATCAACGATTCGATTTTATAGACAAAATGTAATTAATTTAAAAAATAATAAATTTTGCAAGATAAAGAAAATATATTACGAATATATATATATATATATATATATATATATATATATATATATATATATATATATATATATATATATATATATATATATATATATATATATATATATATATATATATATATATATATATATATATATATATATATATATATATATATATATATATATATATATATATATGGTCAGCGTTTCCATTGTCCGTCATATGTATCTTAAAAACTATTAGTGCTACAGTAAAACGGAATACATTTTTGGAATCAGCGTAAAGAGTTAGTCCTGGAAAACTTTTTTTTTAAAAAAAAAACGATTTTAAAAAAGTTAATAAAATTTAGAAGAGTAATTTTAAACTTATTTTAATTAACGTAACCTTACGTTGCCCTTTAAATAATGGGGGGTGTTTAAAACTAAAGAATACCCAAGGGTATACCGCCCCGATGGCAGGAGTCGGGGTCTCTCGGCCTTCCGGGGAACTACGGGGTAGGATTATTTCCCCCCTCGGGAGGGTCTCAGGACTATGCTTTTCCAGAGGTATTTTAGGTGTCGGGGACCTCTAACCCTCCCTACAGGATCATGGAAAACATCCCCCTATAACGTGGCTCCAGGCCCCTAATTGGGCCGTATATATCTTTTTCTCTATCTATATATCGATTATATATATATATATATATATATATATATATATATATATATATATATATATATATATATATATATATATATACGTGAAAGAAATTTTGCGATTCAAACCCCGTTATAGACCCCGTTACAAATTTATGACCCCGTTATAATGAATTTTTTTTAGAGATCGCCTATTTTTTGATATTTTTTATCATTTAACACGAACATATTAATTGTTATTTATTACTCATTTATTACATTAATTATACGTTCCAGGGCTAACGTTTTACGCTGATTCCGAAAATGTATTCCATTTTACTGTAGTATTAATAGTTTTTAAGATACATATGACGGACAATGGAAACGCTGGCCTATATATATATATATATATATATATATATATATATATATACAAATATATCAGAATTATATATATATATATATATATATATATATATATATATATATATATATAAGGGAAAACGGGATGTTTCGATCATTTTAGAGTACCTATAAGCTAAACTCCGTTCAAAAAAATTTCTAAGTTCAGGAAAGTTAAGTTAATTTTTAAGAAAATTCTTTAGTGGCAAGCTTCTGGAATTATGCCCGCGACACCGAAATACCAAAGAGCGGGGGTTCGGGAGACCCTCCCCGGAGGGGGGGAAACCTTGTGATTCCCCGGAGATGGGGCTGACTCCTGCCATCAGGGCGGTCTAGGGTACACATTAGTTTAAAAATTAAAAAAATAATAATATATATATGGACATAAAACCCCTCCTTGAAATTTTCCGCTGATTCCAAATATATAATTTGTTTTTACTGTAGGTGCTGCCGTTCTCTAGTTACATGATGTCAGCTAGACGCAGTATATATATATATATATATATATATATATATATATATATATATATATATATATATATATATATATATATATATATATATATATATATATATATATATATATATTTCGAATTATATCGGAATATTCTATACTCGATATATCGATATAGTTCGATATATCGAATATCGAAGCTCAGACGAAAGATTGAATTTTTATACATATATATATATATATATATATATATATATATATATATAATATATATATATATATATATATATATATATATATATATATATATATATATATATATATATATATATATATATATATATAACTATATAATATATATATATATATATATATATATATATATATATGGCTTTTGATATTCTAGGGAGCAATAAAAAAATAAGTATCGGTAATGGTTGGTATTGCTATCTGAAAATGATTTTATTTGAGGTTTTTTATGATTTTCTCAATATTCCCATTAAAAAAATTGCAATAAAGTTTAATCTATAGAACGGTAATGTCTGTTGTTATATATATATATATATATATATATATATATATATATATATATATATATATATATATATATATATATATATATATATATAAAAGATATATAACATATATATATTAATTTATATATATATATCTATACATAATAATAATATATATATATATAATATAATATATATATATATATATGCATAATATATATATATATATATATATATATATATATAACATATATATATATATGCTTTCTATTCTTTATATCTATTTATATATATATATATATATATATATATATATATATATATATATATATATATATATATATATATATATATATATATATTAAGATGTGCCGAATATTCGGTAAGTATTCGGTATTCGGCCTATTCGGCCAAAATACCGAATATTCGGTATTCGGCTTTTTGCCGAACTATTCGGGCCGAATATTGAGCTTTATAAACAATAAATTACGTCAACATAAGGGAAAGTTATTTCAATTTAAAATTGAAATTTTAGAAACTTATTTTCAAAAAAATAAAAATATAGCCAAATTTTGTAGCCAATATGGCGAAAATCTTTGTCATTTGTCAGATCCTATAAGGACCTTTGACATTTTTCAATATTCTAAAAAATAGAATTCATTTAGTGATACAGGATAATGGACCAAACATGGTAGCTGGTATAAGGGAGAGTGACTTGCTATCAATTTCATGTTTTATTCACGTTGCAACTATGCATTCACGATTCAATATTATGTCAGAAGTCTGTTAAAGATATTTTATTTACTTGCAGAAGCATATCCTCTCATTTTCACCATTCAGCAGCGGCAGCTGCAAAGCTTAAAACTTTACAGATGCAGCTGAATGTCAAACAGCATAAATTAATTCAAGACGTTTCTACACGCTGGAACAGAACTTATGATATGCTTAAAAGATTGTTTGAACAAAAAGTTCCCCTATCCATATACGCTACTGAATGCAATCAGAAAATGTTGACTGATTTTCAGTGGCAAAATTATTCCATTTACTTGAGCCATTTGACAACATCACCAAAACAAGCATTAAACGTGAAGTAACAGTCGCCCAAGTGATCCCTTCCATTTTAGCAATAAATCTATTTTTAAATAAGGCAATTAAAAGCAAAAGCTTCAGTGGAATAATTACACTCGTTGAAGAGCTTAAGAAATCAGTAGAAAAAAAGACTTTCTAAGTTTCTATGTGATAAATCTTTGTGTGTAGCTACTTTCTTAGATCTGAGATTCAAGCTAATTTTTCAACATGAATCAGATGAATCAATAAAAAATATGTTAGTTGAGGCATGGAAAGAAATGCATGAAAATTTAGCTCCTGACCCTTTTGCTGACGATGATTTGTAGTGGGAAAGTGAAGCTGAAGGTTCCATTTTCACTTCCTTAATGGATTGTTTTAAAAGAAATTGTGGCATCAAAATCGTCATACAGAAAAGAAAGTGAGTGAAAAAAGAAAGTCCCATTCTTCTGACGATGTGATTATTGTACATAAAGTAAAAGGCTACATACGGAATTACATCAAGAAATAAACAAATATATAAGTTTGCCTATTTTGACCAGTGAAGACAATGATATTCCCTTCAATTGGTGGAAAAACACTGGAAATAGTTTTATGAATTTGAAAAAAACTAGCAATAAAATACATTTCAGCTCCACCGTCATCAGTCGAAAGTAAGAATATTTAGAACAGGGGGAAATATTTATGAAGCCACAAGGAATAGGTTATCCCTGAAAATGGAGAACTGCTAATGTTCTATCATTTTAACCTTAGAGCTTATTCAAAAATGAAGTTTAGTTCAATATCTTTAACTACGAAACTTTCATTTTCATTAATTATTTTTAATATGTGAAATGGTTTGCTATAGGTAAGAAATAGTTATTTCTTTTTGTTTTATTACTTTGTATATAACACTGGTAAACATAAAATTTCTTGGACGGGGTTTCGCAATCGATTACTGATGTGCTGATTCCAAAAATATAATCGGTTTTTGCATATCACATCGCATTTGTGAGGAGATATTGTGTGTAACACAGATTTGTAAAATTTTATGATTTTTACCTTTTTCAAGAGGGTCTATCACAATTATTGGGATATATATATATACTCGTATATATATAAAAATATATATAAATATATATATTATATATATATATATATATATATATATATATATATATATATATATATATATATATATATATAAAATATATATATATAAATAAAATGATATATATATATATATATATTGGATATATGAAGGGAGAGAAACAAATCGCAATGATATGATACATGTCTTTGATAGATATATGTTAAACATATAATACAACTATGAATAAAGAGTAATTTGGGACAACAATGAATGTAATAGAAGGAATGGGTTTAGTTAATGTAAACATACCTACGATGGTAGTAACTTTCTCTTCATAGACGATCTACTGTGCATAGCGTCTGGAATATCCCTCATCAAGCTCCAACAATAGTCGGCCATCATATTGATATCCCACTTGTCCTGGTAACGTCCTTCCATGAACTTTAGATCTTGATGGAAGCGTTCACCCTGCTCATCACTAACATCGCCTAGGCTATCCGGAAATTTTCTTAGGTGAGAATGTAAGTAATGCAACTTTATACTCATTCTACATCCATGAGAATGAAAACTGTCTAGCAGTTCCTGTAAAATGTTAGTGGTTCTCGGCTTTCCTGTTCCCCAGAAATTCTGTGCTACATCTGAAAAAGAAATCCACGCTCTTTCCTCTAACACAGTCATTGTTGTAGCAAAGGCAGCATCACGGAGGAGTGTCCGTATTTGTGGGCCATCAAATATCCCAGCTTTCTCGTCACTCAGACCAGGAAACGTTGAGCATATATAGCGGAAGCATTCACCATCATGGTCCAGGGCCTTCACAAATTGTTTCATCAAACCAAGTTTAATGTGTAGTGGAGGTAAGATGATGTTTTCTCTCTGTACAAGTGGTTCACGTACGATGTTCCTGTCACCTGGCGTCAAGGTTTCCCTCGGTGGCCATTCTCTTTTGGTCCAGTGATCCTTTGCCACCCGGCTGTCCCAATAGCACAGGAAGCAGGGATATTTGGTGAAACCTGCTTGCTGACTGAGCAAAATGTTTACCATTTTGAGGTCGACGCATATTTACCATCCATGTACCAGATATTGTAGCCTCTCCAAACTGTCTTGATTTTTGCATACTCCTCTCATCCGTACCGAGTATCCTACTGGAACCGAAGCATACCTGTTGCCGTTGTGTAACAACACACACTTTAAACTGCTCTTGGAGGTGTCAATAAACAGTCGCCACTCACCTGCATCGTATGCTGGCAGTACCATAGTAGTGGGCCTGCAACTTCACTGCAATACACAGGGTTACCATCTGACTGGAAGAGGCATAGCTCTCTTCTCTATTTACGATAAAATGTTTCTCTTGTGCCATGGTCCAGTAGTAGTCATTTTCTTGCAACCTCGAAGCCAACAGCTCAGGACAACTTCGGCAAATACAACTCTCATGCAAGATCGTTCAGTTCACTCTGGGTGAACAATGACGGACCATCCGACTGTATTTCAGATGGATGATAGACATCATCCAGGTCATTGGCATCCATACATGTAGACGTACTAAAGTTACCACATGCTTCCCGAATATCGACCGCAGTAAACTTGCTACTACTGTAGATATATGCGGAAGGTAACGTCTATACAGCCTACGTAGTGCGCACATGAATTTTGTCATTCCTAGGGAATATGCAAAAATAGGGATCCATGATTGCACGAAAACGGGATGTGATACAGCACCTCCGAATTACTATATATCTGCTACAAAAGTCCATCCAAGAAAAATTTCACCTTTTTTTGTTGACCAGTGTAAGTTTTCTTTATTTTTCCCTAAATGGATGACCGAACTTTGAAATAACTATTCGGCCGAATAGTGAAGTGATTATTCGGCCGAATATTCGGTATTCGGCCGAATACTTTTAGCCGAATATTCGGTATTCGGCTTTTTCACTATTCGGCACATCCCTAATATATATATATATATATATATATATATATATATATATATATATATATATATATATATATATATATATATATATATATATATATATATATATATATATATATATACCTATATATATATATATATATATATATACTGTATATAGGACAAAGTTACTTAACGCCCAAACGGAGCAGGGTCGGATCAAAAAAAATTTCACAGGTAGCATCTGTGCTACATACATAGATGTTTTTGTTTTAGTAAGGATTTTTTTTTTTTTTTTGCCTGTGTTCTAGGGCTGGAGATGGAAGCTGGTTAGGTGAGGAAAAAAATTTCATTTGCCTAAAATATGTATATATCGTTACATGTGTAATTTTTCATCAGCTCCCGTCCCGTGTGGGCGTTAATCCCCGTTAAGTAACTTTTTACCCTGTATATATATATATATATATATATATATATATATATATATATATATATATATGCTATATATATATATATATATATATATATATATATATATATATATATATATATATATATATATATATCCTCTCACGTATAATATATATATAGACAACTTACTCGAGCGCAGTAAGCTGTTACACGGCACCGCTCATTTGGAGCGAGTGTTTCAGCGAGCGATCTGCCATGCATGCAGGCCAACCTGCTGTGCATCTAACCTATGGTATTGTTTAGTTCAAATTTTCAGTTAACTTAATAAATCTCTAATGAAAATATAATTTAACTATAAGATAAAATAATTTTGAAAAAGAAAAAAAAATCTAAGGCAGATAATAAAAAGTACACAAAATCGAATTTTTGAAACCACAAATTTTAGTTTAAAATAAATAAAATCTATTATTTCTGATTTTTCCCTCGGATCATAAACTTCAATTCTTAGTTTTATCAATTTAGGAGCATTTACCATATATATATATATATATATATATATATATATATATATATATATATATATATATATATATATATATATATATATATATATATATATATATATATATATATATATATATATATATATATATATATATATATATATATATATATATATATATATATATATATATATATATATACATATACATATACATATATATATATATATATATATATATATATATATATATATATATATATATATATATATATATATATATATATATATATATATATATATATATATATATATATATATATATATAATAGTTTTGAAGTTAGTTAGGTATTATAGTTTACCAAAGTTTAATACTTCAGAGATTCTTACATTATTAGATAAATTTCCCCACTTGCTTCCAAAGGAATTTCCATAACTATTTGAAACATTCTTGCATTGTAATAAAAATAATTTTCTTCCAACTTCAACACAACGTAAAAATTGGAGTTTTTGACTATGAAGACGGAAAAGATTGTTACAGTTTTTGTATAAATTGTGAAATTTTAAGTTTTAGTTTAATTTTTAAAATTTATTTTCAAATTTTTTGACTTTTTTCCGTGATTGTACCTTTTTTCTAACTTTTTTTTTGTTTTAAATCTACTTAAATCAAGTATTACTTTGCTTTTTTTTGGAAATTTTAAAATTTTAAAATTTGAGAAAAATTTTAAGACTTTCTCTCTCTTTAATTTTAAAATAAATTTTTAATTTTTAATTTTTTATTTCATTTTATGGTTTCCATTTTTTAATATTTTGTCAAATTTCATTTTTTATATTTTATTTACAAAATAATTTAAGTTTTGTTATCTTTATTTGGCACGATTTTATTTGCTTCGAAGTTCCAATGAAATTAACCTTTTTTTAAATTATATATATATATATATATATATATATATATATATATATATATATATATATATATATATGTATATATATATATATATATATATATATATATATATATATTTATATATATATATATATATATATATATATATATATATATATATATATATATATATTTATATATATATATTAATATATATAACCATAATATATATATATAAAAATATATATATATATATATATATATATATATATATATATATATATATAAATATATAAAATAAAAATAATAATAATATATATTAATAATTATATATATATATATATATATATATATATATATACGTAATAAATATTAACAACCTCTGGCTGTTAAAAATTTAGACTTTTAAAAATCACAGTATCTTGACTAAAGCCGTTTTCGTTTTTGCATTTGTGCTTACGAAACGTAAAAAATGCTCGAGTTTGCGTTCGTTTTTTGTCAAATTTAGCACAAATTTAGAAAAATGCTCGCTAAACGTAAGGAATTTCCTAACTTCTGTAAGGTTGCTATTACCCTTACTTGCAGAATTTAGGGCGTGCTTATGAAAGAATGTAGACAAGATGGCGGCATGGTACGTCCGTTTGGTTTGATGAATGTTTCATTCAATAAAATTAGCTTTAAATCTATTTTCTTTCAAATCGATAAACTCCATCACAATAGTTGATCAATTATTTGTAATATAAACCATTTGTTATTTTTTTATTTCAAAACCACGCGATCCATTACAACAGGTGATTCAAAATGTTTGTAAACAAACGTTCGTTTATGCACGAAATTCGTGCTAAAACTGGGTGAGCATTCTTACCCAGCGTAAGAACAAAAACGATAACCGCTTAAAATTCAGAATGTAGTTTGTAATATTACAGAAGAACCAATAAATTTGTGCAAGAAATTGAATTTTAAATTGCATACTTCAAGAGAATAATTGATAAACCTGATACTCAAATATTTAGATTAGCAATGGTTAGAATTGTTCAGGAGTCTGCACGACGATTCATCAAAGATATGAAAAAAACTAATCAAGTAGTCCCTATTGTTTCTTCTTCTTTTTTTAACAGCCATAATCTTAAACCAAGAAATGGCAAAATCAGAAAGATGCCAAATTCACTAGACAATGCTGAGAAACACCAGCAATATTTTTCAAAGTCTTGCGAATATGGCATATTTTCCTGATTTCTGCCATTGGTTTATTTTAAATTAGGTTTGTTGAAAATAAAAGAAACAGTATAGAGCAGCGTTTCTCAACCGGGGTGTCGCGACTCCCAAGGGGGGCGCGAGCGGATATACGGTGGGTCGCGGTGGGTCACAAAAAATAAAATATTTAATGTACGAAAAACAGCTTTTATTAATGAATTACAATCAAATCTTACACAGTTATTATTTATAAAAACTTAATACTTAATAAAATAAAAATAATATACCTAATAAATACAAAAAAAATACTTTTATTAGGAATAATAAATATATATATATATATATATATATATATATATATATATATATATATATATATATATATATATATATATATATATATATATATATATATATATATATATATATATATATATATATAGGTAAAAGTTACTTAACCCCACACGGAACAGGAGCTCGGATCAAAAAAAAATTTTTTCCCAGGTAGCCTCTATGATACATAAATAGACATTTTAGGGTCGAAATGAAAAAATCATATCTCAAAAACTACAATAGCTACAGCGAAAGGAATACATTTTGGAATCCTGGTAAAAAAAATGTGGAAAATGTAATTAAAGAATACCCCAAGGGTATACCACCGATGGCAGGAGTTGGGGTCTCTCGGCCTCCTTCCGGGGAACTACGGGGTAGGACTATTTCCCCCCTCTGGGGAGGGTCTCGGAACCCCCGCTCTTTGGTATTTGGGTGTCGCGGAGGTTCCTCCGCCCCCCTACGGGGTATGGAAAACGTCCTCCCCCTGTGTTCCCCGTCGGCTCCGAAAAAAAAAAAAAAGAGAAATAAATATACAAATAATATATATAATTTCGCCCCTAGAACAGGTAAAAAAAAAAAAAAAAAAAAAAAAAAAAAAAAAAAAAAAAAAAAAAAAAAAAAAAAATTTTTTTTTTGATCTGTGAGCGCTCTTTCTGTGTGTGCGTTATATAACTTTTATATATATATATATATATATATATATATATATATATATATATATATATATATATATATGTATATATAAGAAAATATCATATATATATATATATATATATATATATATATATATATATATATTTTATATATATATTTATATATATATATATGTTTTTTTTTATGTATACGTTATATATATATATATATATATATATATATATATATATATATATATATATATATATATATATATATATATATATATATATATATATATATATATATATATATATATATATATATATATATATGGGGTAATTAGGGGGTCGCGAGGTTACTAACTTTATGCGTTTTGGCTTTTGGGGGGTCGCGAGGCTTAAAAGGTTGAGAAACGCTGGTATAGAGAATGCTTGATCTAGTTTTTAACCTATCTTTAGCGACTCGTCATTTGGATACGTGAATGATTTTGCCCATCTCTGATTTAGATAACTTTAAATCCTTCTTTCTATAATTACTGATTGGAATTCATTCATTCAATCAATGATTATTTTTTATTTTCCACTACTGTATCAAAAAAGTTGCTATTGAATCTTTTTAGTGCTGTATACGTTACCAAAATAATTGTTTTCACTAAAAGCTTTTCTTTATTTTTGAATTGATTCAAATGTATATATATATATATATATATATATATATATATATAATATATATATATATATATATATATATATATATATATATATATATATATATATATATATATATATATATATATATAGGTCAGACTGTCTAAAGCAGACATCACGTAACAAGAAAACGGCAACAGCTACACTAAAACAAATGATATATCTATAATCTGCAATAAATTTTAGAAATAGGTTTTTAATAAGAAAGTGTGAAATTTAATAAATAAGAAATTAGTTTTATTTGAAGTAAAATAACTTTTCCATATTATTTTACAATGAAAGGTAAGAATTTGTTGCCATTGAAAGAAATATGATGGCGTTGCCAGACGTAAGATTTTCTAAATATTTCGGTTACAGTTGTTAATCTTTTTTTTTTAAAGTGAAATGATGTTATTAAATGGAGCTAACCCTCGCGACTACGGGTGCCCAGATTAATACGTAATACACAAGAATTACATGTCTTTTTACAATACGTAACATTATTACAAAGTGAGAAAAAAAATTAAAATATATATATATATATATATATATATATATATATATATATATATATATATATATATATATATATATATATATATATATATATATATATATATATATATATATATATATATATATATATATATATATATATATATATATATATATATATATATATATATATAGGCCAGCCTCCCGAAAGCATCATGCATGTAACTAAAAAATTATAACAGCTACAGAAAAAAAATAACATTTTTGATTTTAGCAAGCAATTTCATCGATGAAACTTAAAAAAATTATTTTATTCTAATATTTATTAATACCACCTTATATACTATTATAATTTTAGATCGAGGAAGCTTCGGTGTGAATGACCTTGAATCCGTACATTACTTCCCGAGATCAAAAGTTGCCAAATAGTATTTTAAGTTTACGCTTTGGAGAATTGATATTATTATTTCTTTTATATGCTTTTTAGGGGTTCGAGCCGACGGAGGGACAGAAGGGGGGACGAAGTCCCCCCTCGGTAGGCCGAGAAACCCCGACTCTTGCTATCGTTCTTGTTTACCCGTGGGATTTGCTTTAGTTAAAGAAGAAAAAAATTCAACATTTGGCAACCTCTGCCTGCTCACTTGCTGTACGCGATCTCTTCAAATTCTCAGAAAACGGTAATATCATACAAGATTTCCAATATTTTTAACTATTTTAAATTTGTCAAAAGCGTTATTTTTTTTTTTTTTTTAATTTCATGGATAAAAATACTCCTGATTAATAAAATTTTATTTATTTTTTGTGTGTGTTTTGTTTTTTTTTTATGTGCATGTTTCTTTCATGGAGGCTGACCCATATATATATATATATATATATATATATATATATATATATATATATATATATATATATATAATATATATATATATATATTAAATATATATATATATATATATATATATATATATATATATATATATATATATATATATATAACATATATATGGTCAGCGTCCCGAAAGCAACATGCATGTAACACAAAAGTATAACAGCACGAAGAATAAATAACATATTATTAATCAATGAAATTAAAAAAAAAAAAATAACGCTTTTGAAAAATTTAAAATTGTTAAAAATGTTGGAAAACTGTATGATAATTATCGTTTTTGAGAAGTACGAAGGAGGTCTGGCGCTCCGAATGAGCGCCAAAGTTGCCAAATGTTGAATTTTTTTAACTAAACGATACCCCAAGGGTAAACAACAAAGATGGACAGAGTCGGGGTTTCTCAGCAGCGATGAGCACTGTCCCCCCTTCTGTCCCCACCGTTGGCTCGGACCAATAGAAAATTAAAATTAACATTTTCTCCAGAGCATAAAAAAACAATATTTGGTAACTCTTGCTCTCGTACTACTGCAGAAATGGAAGCTTACTGAGAGCGTACGCTGCCAGACCTAAGATGATACTAATATTTAAGGTGTTATTAATAAATATTAGAATAAAATACATTTTATTTTTTAAGTTTCATCAATAAAATTACTTGCTAAAATCAAAAATGTTATTTATTTTTCCTGTAGCTGTTATAGTTTAGTTACATGCATGTAGCTTTCGGTACGCTGGCTATATATATATATATATATATATATATATATATATATATATATATATATATATATATATATCTCTTTACTTGAAATATATATATATATATATATATATATATATATATATATATATATATATATAAATCGTTACAATGATTAAATAAACGAACACCCTAGAAGTAGACCGCATAAGATATCAGTTATCGGGATCTCTCGGCCTCTAGGTAGACGACGGGGGACGCCTGTCCCCATCGGCTCGAGCCCCTAAATGGGCCAAAAAAAAAAACTTTCTAAAATTTTCCGCTGAATCCAAATATATAATTTGTTTTACTGTAGGTGTTGCCGTTCTCTAGTTACATGATGTCCCCTTTGAGCACTCATATATATATATATATATATATATATATATATATATATATATATATATATATATATATATATATATATATATATATATATATATATATATATATATAGGTTGTTTTAAAACTGTTGAATGCAACTTTTTTGGGTTGGAGGATGGCTCAGTGGTAAAGCATCGGGTATATTGTCCTCGGGTATTTTGTCCTTCTTATAAGGTATCCTCGATGTAACCGAGGTAACGTGACGCTACGCCCATTGAGGGATGGGGCTGTGCCCCAAAACCTTGGAAATTGACATAGAAGGATGAAACTCGGTATACACCTTTCTTATAAGGTAACTTCGTCACACACGAAGTTACGTGTCGCTACGCTCACATGGTGTTGGGGCTGAGCCCCAAAATCTTGAAAATTGACATAGAAAGATAAAATTTGGAGAACACATAGAGGAAGAAGGATAAATAGGATAGGAGGAAGAGCATGGTGCATGAGTTGACTCAGTCTTATTTTCAAATATTAATAATTTTTTAAATTTTATTATTTATTTTTAAAAAATTATTTATTTTTTCAAATTTTTATTTATTTTTGTTTTATTTGTTTAAAACATTTTGTTTTTACTAAAAATTTTATGCTTTTTCAGGTTTATAACGTAAAAAATATGCATTTTTACACACCCTAAAGCAGTAAATCAGTAAATCAAATCATCCACCCTACTCTCCCCACCCGTGATCTATTGATCTATTGATTCAAGTCATATTTTGTATAACATAACACAAAACTTTTATTCTTTTTATGTTTATAACATAAAAAAATTTACATTTTTACATACCCTAAAACAGTAAATCAAGCCATTCACCCTGCCCCTCCCCATTCCTATCTGTGATCTATCGATCTATTGATTCAAACCATATTTTGTATAACATGACATAAAACCTTTTCTTTTTATGTTTATAACGTAAAAAATTTGCGTTTTTACATACCCTAAAGCAGTAAATCAGTAAATCAAACCACCCACCCCACCCTCCTACCCCTCCATGATCTATTACGATGATCTATTGATCTATTGATTCAAGTCACATTTCGAGTATCATTTTGGATAAACATAACATAAAAACAAGTTCTTTATACACTGATCAACGAATATATATGCTAACGTAACAAAGTTTTCACATTAATAAAGCTAACATAGCATCACCTAAACTAAGAATATAATGGGCAACAACAAACCTAGCACACTTTAAGTACGAATAAACTGCCAACATTAACAAAGTTCTATACTTAACAACAGTAAAGTAACTAACATAGCATTCAAAAACTTAACCTATTTACACTTTGTCGAACATATATCTAACAAAACAATGTTAATTTTACATTAACATGGTAATATTTAACAATAATTTATCATAACAACAAATCTTTTTTACATTAACATGGTAATATTTAACAAATTTAACATAACCTTACCATTATAATACCTAACGGCTAAATGCAAACATAGTAAAGTTTTATCCTCTGTAAACCTGAACTATGAACATAACATACTTAACACACACACACACAACAACAACAACCAGACGAATAATCAGCTATCATTAGCAACTTAACCAATAAAGCGAACATAGGGGAAGTAAAAAAAGTTTTCATTTTTTTTATAACATAATTTTCACTGAAAAGAGCGTTATATAAATAAATACATAAAAGCATATAAGTTTATTTTAAATATATTAATTCATCTAAGCAGGGGACATAGGATTCAACATAAATTGAGCAAATTCTATATATCTCTCCAGAGATTCAACTCCCTTTGAAAGGATGTAAGTATAAATGCATTCTGCAGCACTAAACCATTTTTCTGCATATTTTGGTTCAACAGCCCTCATTCTCTCATGCAAGAGAGAAGTAAACTTATCCATGTTGGTAGTTATTAGCATACTCCTGTATACCCCATTATACGGTAAACCACATGTTTCAGTGTAAATATCGTTGATTACTCCATGAGCTATATGTATTAAGTCCTCAAGTATGTCAACATCTTTAAGATGCGATGTTAATTCGTTTTTCATTTTAATCAAAGCTGTAATATTTTCAGATGTTCGAACTGTGAAACCTATACATGTACGCCAGAAGGTCGCGCTATCGATGGGCTTCCAATAGTTGCGTACATCAAGGCTTTTAATATTGTCACACGACGAGAAAACAACATCTATTCTATTAGAACCTCTCACACTGTCTCCACAGCTAGATATTTCACTACGAGTCGATGCATCAGATGACACACACTTATCCTTTACCCATGCTGATATCAATAATCTTGATGAATTCTTCCACAGAAATGAATAAGGGTCTATTATTTGCATCTCCGGCTGAAATACATGCAATGTATCGGGATCCATCCGGTTTACGAATAAATATGAATGACACATCGTAGGGAATAACGAAGGTCCTCGTAAAGTTATCAACAACAAGCATAGAGGTGTGGTGAGATGTCATAGCTCCAGCACAGCGAAAAATGTCCTACTGATGAAACTCGAGTGTATAAACAATCTCCAAATGTAATGAGGTTCTTTCTTTCACCCAGTCAGAAGAAAGTAAACAAGAATATGACGTACGAACGAGCCATATCAGCTCAAAAGGGCTAATAATCTCTCCAGACAACAACAACAATAACAATAAACATGTTTACTATGGTAATATGTGTAAACAAAGGAGACCTATACATCCAAATTGATGTTAATATTTATCCACCACCGTTAAAAGACGTAATAATAATAATAATAATAATAATAATAATAATAATAATAATAATAATAATAATAATAATAATAATAATAATAATAATAATAATAATAATAATAATAATAATAATAATAATAATAATAATAATAATAATAATAATAATAATAATAATAATAATAATAATAATAATTGTGACAGGATATATATATATATCTCAATGTTCATCACATACATATCGTTTTTACGAGGACTTAAGATTTAAAAGCGCTAAGTCTTTACACAAAAACCAGTCATTTTCATCGTTATACCTAA
The DNA here is from genome assembly GCA_015478945.1 of Trachelipus rathkii. NCBI lineage: Eukaryota > Metazoa > Arthropoda > Malacostraca > Isopoda > Trachelipodidae > Trachelipus > Trachelipus rathkii. The sequence goes on from JABUQX010029903.1 coordinate 130,352, forward strand.
GATATTTTTTCACTTCCTCGATACCATCACAGAGTACATATGTAAAAAGTTCACGTTCAGACACTAAAATTTGTTTACTAGATAGATCAGCTTGGTAAATACTTTCGTGCCATTGTTTTCTAAGTAGATAGATGAATTTCTGTACATCTATAGAATTTAAGAAGCGTTCAATGATAGTCTCAGAATCATCGACCAGCATTTTCTTGAATGCGTAATATTCCTGGTATAACATGTAATGTGCAACAGTTACATAATTAGACAGCATTTCCGATTTCTTCGTTTGCATTATTACCCTCCTACGAACCTCCGACAGATATTTTATCTGTGGTAATCCAGAAATATAGATTCTACGAGCCGTAGGTTCAAATACGCCTGTTTCATTACACATCTTCCATACTCGAACTTCCAATCGGTGTGAAATTATATACTTAGAAAAAGAGAGAGTAAGGTGGCTGCCTTTGTGATACCCTCTTCTGCTAATAATCGTTTTCGGTGAGTCTAAAACTTCGGTAGACTTAGAGTACTCCTTGACCCATTCTGCAGCGTGGTGACATATACAGAGTAGTTCGTCTGTACTCATAAAAATACGTTTGTTACTAGAGTATACAGATTGATTAATACACGTGAAAAATTCAGACCCGTTAGGGTTTCTTTTATATAAGAATGAAACTCCGCTCCTTGGGATCTTGATTTCCCATTGTATAATATCTTGTATAGAGGTATATCTGTTAAGACGTAACATGATGCACACTTAGTGAAAATAGAACACTTTTTAAACAGAACACAACCTCCTAAAGCTTTCAAATCCACAACGATTATGACGCTAAAATAAGTCTCAGGAGAAAAGATAATATAAAATTACGGGTACAAACACAAGCCTAAGAGATAAGGAATATTTTATATATCAGAGAAAGGTACAACACATTCATGTTTATACAAAAGCTAACAGGAAGGTTAAACCTGTTTACATTTGTACTTTCACTTTTAGGCCTTACGCGCCATTCGTTTTATGTTTGTATTTGTATTTCGTGTTTCATTCAATGCTATCGCTCCGGTAAACTAATAAATGATAATTTGAACTAAGAACACAACATACATAACTTACGAATAAACAGTTTTCATTAACAAAGTTCTTTGCTTATCAACGGTAAGTAACTAACATTGTCCATAAAACTTAACCTATCCTACCTTTCGAAACATTACGCAATACCTTCGAGTCGTTATCATTAGGGTTACTTTCATGTTCATACAAAAGCTTTTACGAATGCGCTCACTCAGCAACATAATCTCAAGCTTTACTATACATAACCGAACAATTTTCAACGATGAGTCCCCACTACTTGGAGATCACCCCAGAGATGCATGAAGACCCATCTCGGGGTAGCCCGAAGGAGGGGGTGTAAGCGGTTACATAAGGGCACAACCCGAATATATATAAAGAAATACTAATCTGTAATTTGGCCATATCCATGACGTCATTATTCCTGACAGTCACTCGCAGCTCAAATAATTCCTATAGGTAATAGCTCATTCATTTTTTCGCCATATCAACCTGTTACTACTAGGGTGGTCGCAACAATTCGATGCCCAAATTTCTTTGACGGGAGCACGTAAAAAGTTCTCAATTGGTGTAAAAATGAGATTGTCAAACTGTCAGCTCGATCGGATGACGTTAAGACCTGCCTCATCAGCCCTAAAGTATTAGAAGCTTCTATTTTTCTTTAAAAAAAACCGGGGTTTCGTGCTTTTATTATTATTATTATTATTATTATTATTATTATTATTATTATTATTATTATTATTATTATTATTATTATTATTATTATTATTATTATTATTATTATTTAATTATTATTATTATTATTATTATTATTATTATTATTATTATTATTATTATTATTATTCTTATCTTTATTGTTTTATTAGTTATTATTATTATTATTATTATTTAATTATTTTTATTTAATTATTATTATTTAATTATTATTATTTAATTATTATTATTTAATTATTATTATTTAATTATTATTATTTATTTATTATTATTATTATAGTTTACTCCAACAACCAGAAGTGATGATAATAATAATTGTTATAATACAATATCTATCCTGAAACCATTTCACTTTTTTTAATAAAAGAAAAATTA